>JBBPCY010000142.1:4825484-4842506 GCA_037974405.1 Brachyalestes nurse | reverse complement strand
AAGCAGAATCCAGCTGGAGCTGGTCCTCCTCCGGCTGCCTCAGGGACCTCGCAGGGTTGGCCTTCATCTACTGAAGCCAATAAAACATGGCATTCAAATTTCATAATTTTTTGACAAAATGATTTTTGAGGTATTGCCTGAAAAGTACATTGTCAATTCTTGTGATGCCAGCATGAAGGGACATAGAGAGAAATCTCTCATTCTGTATCAGCCATGTGGGGCTACAAGCATGCCTAGTTAGATTGTTTAAGTACCCAAAAAGATCTAAAAATGGGGGGGGGTATAACAAGGTATAACAAACCCTGCTTGACGATACGTAACTTTATTTTAAATAATAATGAAATAATGAAAATCCGTCATGTAGCACACTGTGACTGAAAACACAAGGTAAAGTGTCTTAACCAAAAAGCCACTTACTGCACTCTAATTCTATTTAGTAGCCGTTCCAAATAAAGGACCTTCTTTGATGATGCAGTAGTCTGGCAGGAGTCAGGAGTGCAGTGCTTGAGAAGATTACTGCAGCCGACTTGTTTACACTACAGATCAAATTCAGAGGCCTTGGAGTGAAAAGGACAGTTTAAGGGAGAATGATGAGTTTGAGGTGGACATTCAGTCACAGACCCTGCGTGATCTTCAGATGTCCAACCAATACTCCAAAAAACAGTAATGCCAGGCCAGGTGGTGCCAGTTCCACAAAACGTTTTGGTAAGTGCATTGACAGAGGCAGTTAAAGAAACCAAGTGAGCATTTAGTATCACTTCAAAAAATAAACCGGCCACTTAGCTAATGTTGTATTTTAACTCTGACTCAGTGTGTTCCTTTGTCTGGGTTGAAAAGACAATTGATTTTTTTCATTGATTAGTAGACCTTTTACAAATATTAAGTGGAAGCCAGTGTCAATTAAGCCAGTGTCAATGTCACATCAGTCCCAAATTTCTTTAGTGAGGCCATAATACACGACGCGGTAAGAAGGACCATTATTCATTATTCTTTCATTATTATTTACGCTATGAAAATGTTCTTCAGACTCTCTTATCTCAGGGAAAGTGGCTTTCCCAAGAATTGCTAAAATAACATTTCTTTAAGAGTATAAGCGATGTCTGATCTACTGGTTGTTATTTTGAGACTGGTAAGATGAGACCAAATGGTGGTCTTTCAGCTTAATATCTCTGACACAATGCTTCTTGGACAATTCTAAGCCTTAGATGTCATTATTTTCAGCTTATGCTCATTCAAAAGAGAGTCTAAGAAGATGCTTTTCAAATGCCATGACTTCTCTTAATATTTGATGAAGAGAGTTCAGCGTTGCAGGATCTTTTTTACAATTTATGAGTGCAGAAAAAAAAAGTTATTTACATTCAGCACTGTCCCAGGGTGCCACCACAAAGATATCTAGGAAGATCTAGGAAGGTTAAAGTGATGATTCTGCTCCCGACAACTACCTAACCACCCCTAGCTTGTCTGGCTCTGACCTCAGTTGTAGGTCGGTATAATCTCCGTTTTGAGCAACAACCACATCCCAGAGAATAGCAAGAAGTTGTCTTGGTGGCTCCAGTTTTCACAGTCTCTGAGACTAATGATTGAATGTGATGACTGTGATTTTACACCTTTTTACTTTCGGTAACAATTTTCTCAATTTCCTGCTTCTGTTTGACTCATTGTGTCATTGGTGACGCACGTTCGGCTTCACCTGCTCTAATTCCTTAAAAGGATTGCCAATTCCCCGGATATCCAGTTACATCCTGATTAAGTGAGATCAACCCATTAGGTGTGACAAACTAATGCAGCCCTCTCCACCTCAGTGCCAAAAACGATGCCGCTCCCGTCTACTCCATGCCATCATATCACCAAAACACAAAAAGGGCCTACTTGTGGTGTTACGTTTTGGTACCAGTGATGCTCATTCTTTGACTCAACAAATGTTATATCAAATGATGTACCTGAAATTTTTTCGGTACTGAAAATCCCACATTACCCAGAAGAACAGAGGAACTCCTAAACACAACAGACTGTGACGAGACTAAATCTACTTTGTATTTAAAAATGATCTTTTTGCATGGGAGCTTTCTGAACAGCACTCTTGTACTTCATTGCAGGCCTCATAAGTTGGTTGCTCCCTTCGCCCTTCGCTGTCTGCACTCACTCTTGTCATTTGACCCCATAACCTGATTTCCTTACACCAATCGGTTTACCTGCTCTCTCTGCCCTGCTCCTGGCCACCCCTCCTCTGGCCCCACTCCCTCTCTCCCTCTTGCTTTCTTCTCTCTCTCTCCACGTTTCCATCTATAGGCTTATCCCTTCATCCCTGATCTCCTTCATCCCCTCCAATCCTCATCTGTTCCTCTCTGGAGGAAGCTGGAGAGAAAGAGACTTTTTCACAGGTAAGTTGCAACCAGTCTCTTGGTGGAACGCATGAGAGGCTGAGAGCAAGAGGGAGACAGGAGGACTGTCTTTTGGACTGAGGTGTGCGAAAGAAGTGGAACTGCAAATACGGAGTGAGGCATAGAGGAATAAAAAGAGAAGAGATACTTTGTGTTTTACAAAAGGTGAGTAAGTTTTGTGGAGTTTTGGGATGATTATCATGTTTGGATTTGGTGGAACCAACCGGCATTTATTATGTGGAGGGTTATCATGGACAGTGATCACCAGATGATCTTTGGTGTCTTCAGGCATCTTCTTGCTTTGGTTTATGAACTTACAAAAGCTGGAAAGCATTCGAAATATTGGGTCAGTGTGTTTTGACCTAAAATGTAGTAAAAGTGTTCAGGGAGGGGCATTGGAATGTTAACCTCTTGCATTTCTCAATGCAAGAGAATTTTGAGATCATTTTGAACATCCAAAACAAATATCTAGGATATCTATTGGCTGAATCCTTACCCACGTCCTCACTCATTATTCAATGGTAAAGAGCAGTTGGTAATCCGATGACAGAAGATTTGATTTAAAAGCTCCTGGTGGGGCTTAGGCCTTTCTCCTAACCCCTTTTCATCCAGCCTTTTACTTCTCAGCTGCTTTTCAGGTATCGCATGGTTGAACTGGCCAGGCCATTAAATATTGAAACAAGTTCTTACATCACAGAACATTGTGATAGTATAGACGCAGAGAAAACATGCAACATGTTTGTAAATAAAAAAGAATTAAATGAACTAATCATAGCTTAGTTTTGGAATCTTACATCACTATGTTTAAAAAAATATGCATTACGTTTTGCATTATTGCTGCTTTATTTAAGACTAATAATGTGAATCTCCCGTTGTATTTTATTCTTATTATCTAAAACCAATAAATGCAATCGAGGGCCTAACTTACATTGAAAAGTACTGCAAAACATTGAGAAGGGTAGTTTGTGCTGAGGTTAGAAGTGATGTAAAATATAGCTTTTGTTCATTTAAATTAAAAAAAGTGCTTTGCTGTTTCAGTCATTTGGGTTTATTTGCGTTTAATAAACCCAATTAACTTGAATGCTATGTAGTGGTTAAAAAACAATGCACTCTTCTGCTGGCATTACAATTTGTTAAATTCATTTAATTTATGAGCACTTCAGAATACTTCTTATACTAACAGTATATTTTTACATCACTGCACAACAGGATGCTTTTGTGGGATTAATCAGTATATTTCATTTGCTTTTTCCAGGCAACTTGCTGTTTGTTTTCATCTGTAGCTGACCAGCCCCACCAACCGCTGCCATGGGTGAAATGGAAAAGATGAAAAAGGAGGCTGAGACCCTTAAGACACAGATTGAGGTAGGACTTCAACACAGCTTTGAGAAGAGCCAAAAAAATGCAATTGTTTACTAGCAGTGAGTTCCCAGACACTCCCAGTGACACTAAGTCACCAACTGATATCTAGTTTAACTTGACTGGGTGGGTTATAACACATAATACGGGGAGACCGATTAAAAAACACTAGGCCTGCTCATGTGATGTTTCTGGACTCATTTAATCATCTTTCCTAGTCGTTTTGCTGATTTTTGGCGGATTCCTTCATAAGCATGTTGTTAAAAGTGCACAATCATCCCCAGTGGCCCCTATAGATCTAATGTTTCCGTATAGGTTTGTATGTGTACTAGGCCCTTTATATAAACCCAAATTGTTATTCAGTTATTTTTTCAAACTTTTTGTTCAGAGACTACTATAAGACTACTATGTAAGTGATGAATAAAGGTTTGGTGTTGAATCACTCATGCCCCTCCACCAGGCGGCCCGTAAAACAGCCCATGACACAGACCTGGCTGGTGCTGCCTCTGGAGTGGCCGCTGCACCCACCATACAGCTGAAGACCCGAAGGACACTGAAGGGTCACCTGGCCAAAATCTACGCTCTGCACTGGGCCACAGATAACAGGTGAGACTGTCGTTCAGCTTCTGCCATATAAGCATATACAACCTTAAAATTTGGCTAAAAAACTTCATTATGACATTCAAAAGAGTAGTGACATGGAATCCAATGACAGAGGAGAGTCTAGGACTATTTTCCTGTTTTTTCGGGCCTTATTTATTTTGCAACTATAAGGCATACCCTGAACAAAGGAGCGAAATCTCAATAGCATCTCATGAGCATCTCTCTCGTGTGTGTTTTTCTCTCGGTGTGGTGTAACGCTAGTAGCGTGATCTCAAGTCAGACAGACCTTTTCAAGCTCTGCGAGTGACTGTCCCCTGCAGCTAAGCTGTAATCTCCTAGCACAGTTAGGATTCCCCTTTCAGCGATCTGCTCCTGTGGTCTTGTGATCATCTTGAATCCCCTTTAATGCTTAGTTGGATCAATTATCGGGATCAGTATCCCGAAATAGCCACAGACCTGGAGGAATTCATGGAGAGCAAGGGCAACGTTTCGCCTTTTTGTCTCAATTCTTGGTTGATTATATTGAGCATTTTCTCCTTTGTACTTTTGTCTTATTGTATGGATCATAATGTCTGAATGTGTCAATCAGACAGCATGGCAGCACAGCTTACCCATATGTAATCCCTGCTAAAGCAATTAAGCATGATAGGGCATAACATGACTAACACACGGCCTCCAGTGGCTTAATAATCAGTTACATGATTCTGAATACCTGTGTTCAAATAATTATCATTTCCCACAAACAATAAAGATTTTTTAACAGTTAGTTATGGAGCTGCATGATTATTACATATATTATTTTACCCAATTTAGAAGCATCCATACTTAGATCTACCCCATCAAATAAATCCTACCAGATGGGAGGGGGAATACTGACATACACTCATGTGATGAGCCACCAAAACTTCTGCTAATGCTACAGCTCAAGAGGAAAACATGATCTCTGGTTCCATTACATCCACTAACAAATATTGACTAGCATCACAATGACAAGTGTGGGGAGATGGAGGACCATCCTAAACACCCAGAGGCCTATTATGTTCCATTGGGCTTCCAGCCAAAGATCTACCGACAATAGGGTCAATGCTTAGACATAAGAGTTTTAAATAACTGTATTAAAATCAAATTAACTGATGTGTACAGTCAAATGTGTGTCTAATGAAGATTTTACAGCTCTTCCAGATATGACTCAACCAATCATAGTTTGCATTCTTTTCTTTGTAAAGAGCTGATATAACAACTTTGAAACATCACCAAGAGAAAGAAATAATGCTTGCTCACCATTGCCCATATGGTTATCATACTGTTCAACCTTCTGTTGTTGTCAGGCTAATGGTCAGCGCCTCACAGGATGGTAAACTTCTTATATGGGATACCCACACTGGAAACAAGGTGAGATGGAGGCAAATGTGTCCTCATAAAGCACTTTTCCATAGGTATGGAGGAACCATGATGTTCCTTAAGTGTACTACAACTTCATGGAAGTTTTGATTTTCCTTTGTATCTTCGCATGGTAACAGTGTTGTTGACATGGTGGAAGCACAACTCTCTACTTACAGTTTACGGCCGGACGTAGTCCCAAGACCGCATCCACAGAGTGGAATGTTTTTCTTTTGTCAGAGCCACTTTTGTTATTGTGGTCTTTTCATTTTTATAGTTGTTAAGTTTGTGCTTTTTTTTCGCAGCATTGTTTAGCCATGCAATGAATACCTAACCCAGCTAGCTTGTTAGCGATGTCCTTGTACACCTTTGAGTTTCTCACAGCATTAGAAGACTCACACTAAAATTTATCTTCTGCCCAAAAGTTGTGCTTGTAGTTTGTATTTCTGAGTACAGTAAATAACAAAAAAATAATGGTCTGTTTCCAACCTGTCTGTTGTCATGACAACAATTATTGACCAATCAAAAACCAGGGAAATAGCATGGCTGCGGCCTGCTTTTGGCCCTTCCATCGGGTCCCTTTATTTGTAATAGAAAAACATATGTTCACAGTACAGTGCGGTTGCTTGTGGCAGTAGAAAAGCGCCAATAGATATTTAAAAGTTCCGTAGCAATGTTAATGTTCACATTCACTTAACAAATATTCTACTAATACATTTAATTACTTGCATGATATCAAAAGCAGAAGAAAGTCTGATTCACCATCAGGTGATTCATGTCAGTCAGCAAATAGCCTGTGCTCACCTCAGTTCACCTGCTATCTGGACAGATAAGACAGATAACAATCTGATCTGTGGCTTGTTGTTTAATTAGCTTGTGCAGATTATGGGTACTCAAGGTGAACGGTAGAAAGTGCACAGATTGAGCAATTTAGCTTAGTGAGTCAGATTTGCTAACTAAGCACCAAGACCTTTAATAATTTTGTGAACATCTTTTCTAAATTATTAGAAACATTTTTTCTATGCAGCTATGCTTGTTCAGGAATGTGCTTTCAATAAAATACTCAAATGCAGTTTTACCAATCTTTGAATTTAAGTAAAACTGAGTAGCACATGGTGAAACACAGTAAAATGATTTTTGAGTCTGCGGCATATGCATACATGGACTGATGTTCAAACATTTGGGTTCACATTCATTCTTCACTGCAAAAAACAAAATCTAAGATTTTTCTTAAAATAAGCAAAAATGCCTTGAAATTAGATAATAGTTGCTATGATTCTGGATAATTATGTAGTGTACAGTAGATATGTAGGTATTTTTTGATAGTGTAGATGCTAATATTATTGAAAAAACTTCATGTGAAGTTGCAAAATGATTATTTTGTTTTCTGAAGATTAGTTAACACATACAAAATAAATGCTAAAACATGCTTTCTCCTTATATGTAGATTAATGCAGTTCCCCTCAAGTCCTCCTGGGTGATGACCTGTGGATACGCCCCCTCTGGAAACCTTGTGGCCAGTGGTGGTCTTGACAACATGTGCACGGTCTACAACTTGAAGACACCCGTCGTCAAGATTGTGAAAGAATTGGACGCACATACAGGTACAGGCATTTGCAAAACTTTGAACACCTCTCGTCAAATTGCAGGTTTTCCAGTATTTTAAAAAGTTAAAAGTACACATTATTTAAGCACCTCTACAGAGTCCAATTAAACATGCCTTTTTTATTTTTGCCACATTTTAATGCATATGTGTATGTTTATCATCATAAACAATAAAACATTAAACATATGCCATCAGTTATGTTTATTTTTTTTCCCTAAATATGTTACATTAAGTGAATAAGCAGTGATGATGCTTAAAACTGTACAAGAGGGAGAAAGATGTCACTTAGAAATTGTGTAAAGTGTATACATACACACAGTATATATGTGTGTGTGTGTGTATACACTACAGCTCCGGAAAAAAAATAAGAGACCGCTGCAAAAATTCTCACGTTTTATCTTTTATAGGTGCACATATTGAACTTAGCAGCTTTGCCGTAGTTTTTAAGAACTGCTGACAATATTTCTCTTAATTTCTGAATAAAAATATTGTTTTTTAAAGCATCATTTTAAAGGAAATGACAAAACATCAAAATAATAGAAATGAACTTGAATAATTAATAGAAAACAAATCGCTTGTTCACAAAATGGCAATAATTACCTTTGAAGAACTTCTAGTAGTGTTTTGCCATTCAACTGGTCACATTGTGAGAGGAGAGTGTTGATTACAACAGTGTTTTTAGACTTTTCCTCATTAAATAAGATTCAGGTGATCACTAATCAGTACCTCATAAAGCAGAATGAGGTGCTTGTGTAGGAATTTAACAGACACTGGCATGGAAAGGTCTATATGTATATATATCAGAAGTGTTCTTGATTGGCTTTGTAATGGATTGTATATCACTTTTCTAACATCACTCTCATACAGGTTACCTGTCCTGCTGCCGCTTCCTTAGTGACAGTGACATTCTTACTGCCTCTGGTGATACCACCTGGTAAGCAATACTACATTTACTGGTTAGCATGACATAACTGTGAAAAGATGTTCTAACAACTGTCCAGTTCCAACATTATCAAGCTGATGGTTATCAAGTTGTGTATAATGCAGTATTTTATTATCGCAATATTTTGATTATCGTGACATTGAATACAACATATGCTCACATCCCATGAGTGTACATTTATTAGCTGGGCAACAAAATGAGCCATTTCAATAAAAGGGCAACTATAAAAAGGATATAATATTCATTCATTCAAGTCCATACACTACGGAACCAAACACCTTATTTTTGCCCCCTAAAATGACCTTAATTTCCCGTACAGGAAAAGAAGGGGAATTAAGGGGAAAAGTGCACAGATTAAGGCTGATTAAGGTGAAACTACTGAATTTTCTCCTTACTTTTTCAAATCTGCAACTTAAATAATAGAACCTCCTGAATTAATGGCTTAAATTTAAGATTAAGGGGTTTCACACTCATGCCTTAAATCCAATTTTAAGGTATAATTTTAAGGGGTCTGTTTCACAAAAAGTGTTTGGTGTATTTTCAGGGTTAAGCACTTTTTAAGTATGTTGTGTTTCGTAGTGATATGGCAACATGGTATTATGGGTGTCCAACAGCATTCATGGGTTCACCACCCATAAGAGATTTAATTCTCTGTATCAAAGTACCTAAGCGCCCTGAAATGATGGCCTGTCTTTTGAGACTTGTGCACTCACTTTTGTGCTTTAGGTAATGAAACACATTGAGACTCTTCCTTCTATTGATTTGTTTCTTCATTCTCTCCATCCATCGTTTAATTCCTGTCCTATTCTAGTGCTCTGTGGGACATAGAGACTGGCAAGCAGAAGACAGTCTTCCTGAACCATGTGGGTGACTGTATGTGTCTAGCTCTGTCCCCTGACATGAATATGTTCATCTCTGGGGCCTGTGATTCTCTTGCCAAGCTGTGGGACATCAGGGATGGCCAGTGCAAGCAGACCTTCCAGGGCCACACCAGTGACGTCAACGCCATTTGTGTGAGTATGGGACTCAACTCAGAGAATTATGACTTGCAAAAATAACATTTGTAATATTGCATTCAGTCCCATATGTATCAGGACAGCATACAGTTAAGCTAAGACTCAATTAAAAGACCTGTTATTCGACATGGTATGATTAGACCCCAGTGCAAAAAACTAAACTGGCCCACATAAGGTAATGACTTTTACTTTCACAATAAAAGATGACAAACTAATTTGCTTGTTTACTTGCTATAGTTTTGTTCCAAAAAGTCTGCTACTCCTTAAATCCGCATCTAATATTAAAGGGCCCATATCATGCAAAACTGAATTTTCTTTATTTTATTCAGGTAAAAGACTTTAATCCAATATGTATAAGTGTTAGTTTATATGCAAGTATACAGCAGTTTAGCCCTGTCCAATAACAAAGAAGGTATAAGGAGTGCTTTGATCCGGATTGCTTTTTGTTTAAGGCACTAGCAGGGCAGCCAATCAGATTCGCATTAAAGGCACAGTAGCAAAGAAGCCTCTTTATCTCTAAGGGTTAAAGAGGGATTGTAAAATGGTCATGTAAAAACAATGATAATCATTTTTGGTATATAAAACATCTTATCTGTTATAAGAGTGTAAAATTATAAAAATGAACAGTGTTAGCACTAAGATAATGGCCATTTGCCTCAATGGCCATTTGCCTTTGCATCAGTTTTGTTCAGTATACATTAAATGTTTGACATTGAAACTTGTAGAAGACTCGTAACAAACAATACTTGCAAAATCTAAACAATGATTCTATTAAATAAAATTGTATTAAGTATAATAAGGCCCTATCTGAAGGCCAACAAGGCCCTGAGGGTCCCCCTGATAAATAATGAATGTGTCATGTGGCCAGTTGGATAATTTTGAAAAAGGTTACCATGGATGTGATGCATTATGAGCAAGAGGAAGACATAGAGATGTCAGTGCTGTGTAAAGAAGTTAGATTGTTCTGTGAGTTGGAGGTGTACTATTGTGTATTTTTTAAATTGCAACTGTAGTTATGGTATTGCAGAGCTGGAATCATGGAGAATCTAAATTCCAATGAAGCATGGAGATCCCATTAGTCTAAATAAAACGGACCTATTCTGAGGCATACAGGATTATAAAAATCTGTTGTTTTAGTTTTTTCCAATTCATGTACACACGCATTTTCACAACATAAATCTAAGTTAAGCCTAGTTATAGATTAAAAATACTTTTCAATGTCACAGAAATGAAAATAATTAGACTATTTTGGATGCCTCTGGTCACATACTAAGTTTTGTTGATTTTCTAAGTAAAAATACTTTTTTGCATATTAATTCACAATTTCTGTTTAATTTCTGTACTTAATATAGTTGGGAAAATTCAAGTCTTTAAGTCTTTTTCATTATTTTATTTTATCCATTATGTTAAACTCAACAAATAAATACAAATTATGCATTAAAATTCATTCATTTATTTTCTGCAACCGCTTAATCCTTACTGGGGTCACAGGTACCCGGAGCCTATCCCGGGGACTATGGGCACAAGGTGGGGACACCGCAGGCCGCACGCATTAAAATTTGAGGACAAATTTAAGTTACCTGTGGAGAATGTGAACCTCAACAAACTTTTAGATTTTGCATAAGATTATATTATCTCGCTATGAAAGATTTAAAATGAAGAGAAAACTTTGTTCATGCACTCAAGGCAGCATTTGAGAAACTGGTTGATGTGCCATTAGCCAAATTACTGCTGGCCTGGTGGTTAGGGAGTTGCCCTTGTGATCAGAAGGTCATGGGTTCAAATCCCAGGACTGCCAGTGACACCACTGAGTTACCCTTTAGCGAGGTACCGTACCCAAACACTGCTGCCCAATGCTCCACTTCATCTGAGGTAGCTGGTGGCCTAGTGGTTAGGTTATTGCCCCTACAATCAGAAGGTTGTGGATTCAAAACCCAATACTGCTAGTGCTCCAATGAGATACCCTTGAGCAAGGTACTCGCATGAAAGAAGTGAAAGTGACCATTCTGTGCAGCCAGGAACACAGCGCCTGGGGAGCAGTGTGTGGGGAAAGTACATTACTCAGGGTACCTCAGAGGTGCTTAGCAGTCTTGGGAATCAAACCCATGACTTCCTGATCGCAGGGCAAACACCCTAACCACTAGGCTACCAGCTGAGATGAGGTGCTGGGAATAGCACTTTGACTTTTTTCATTCCTGTTTCTTCAGTTCTTCCCGTCTGGAAATGCTTTCGTGACCGGCTCTGACGACTGCACCTGCAAGATGTTCGACATCCGCGCTGACCAAGAAGTGCTCGGCTACCAAGACGCCCAGCTCAACAGTGGTGTGACATCGCTGGCCCTGTCCATGTCCGGCCGCCTCATCTTTGCTGGCTATGACAACTTCAACTGTAACATTTGGGATTCACTGAAGGGCGAGAAAGTCGGTGAGTGGGGAGAGTGAATGAGGAGAGACGGGAAGATGGAACCTCAAATCCCTTTCGCTCTGTGGTTTTCCGTACCGTACATATTTTAGAATTTAGTGTACATGTATCTGCACGTGTCCTGTGATTGTGCAGATATGTACCTAAACTCTCCAGATTTTAATATTATTAATCAGTGTTTTCAAAACGACATCACCAGCGGGGGATATAAAAGCAACTTAATATTGCTTCAGTGCAGTACTGGGGGAAGGGGATGTGTGGCATAGTCCCACACACAAACATGCAAAACCATCTTTAGAGTTGGAGAGTCAGGGCAAGAAAACAAGAGACAGCAATAATGGAAATGTAGAAAAACGCGTGGACATGTACTAGTTTCCCAGAACAGCATTTATTCCAAAGCTAGTTTGATTTTCTGTGGTGAGTCATCACAGGCATGTTGAATCCATGACTAAATCTGTGATTATTTTTTAAATAGGTTAATTGTGGTCCTGTGGCCACACAAAATGCATGTACAAAGTAGGATCTATGAGTAACTGACTAGTGTCTACAGGTACACCTGAAATTGGGAGGTCTGATACAATCCTGTGAACGTGGGTAGTCTGATCTCTGAATCCCAAAATCAGCATTTTTGAGAAATATTTTATCATTGATCATTTCTTTTTTATTAATTCACACATTGGTAGATGTTTAAAGGTCCCATTACGTGGAAAGCAGACTTAACACATTTACACACATCCACCTATCCAGCCTACAGCAATTAAGCACCATCCATTCAGGATGAAGTTACATGGAATGTTTAGGTCTGGACTGCTTTTTGAGTGGGGCACAATCAGGGAAGCCAATCAGAAGTTATTTACATGTATGAGTCTTAAAGGTACAAGCCTGTTTATTTGTAAAGGATAAATAGGTTAGAAATATTAAACCGCAGCAAAGATCTGAGCCGGCTGTGCAACAAATGGTAAATCATAAAGTTAAACAACTCTTGATATGGAAGTCCCACCGGTTCGTGTTGATGCTCGAGGTGTCAGACGTCATGCTGAGCTTTGTTTGGTGTTCCTTAGAACACCAAATGTCACTTAGAACCAAAGTTATTGTAATTTTAAAAACACGTAATAATAATAACCACTACTGGAGGTTTTAAAAAGGCGTCACATGCAAAGCCCATAAAGAACAAACATGTCTATGTTTCTTTTATTTTTAATCTTAATAACAAATGAAAAACACAAGATCTTTGAAGCCAGGATAGTCTCACAAGTGGGTGGGGGAAAGCCACAGAGGACTGGGGGGCCGGAGAGCGGCCGAGCTGCAGGCGTGCCAAGTTAAAGCACAGCAAACAACGAGTGTGTAGAAGAGTGTTTTACACCTTTTTTATTTGTTGAAATCATATTTTTACAAACTCGCTCTGAATTCTAAGGGATAATGTAAAAATGAGGTAGACTATTTTGGTACAAACAACCACGCAAATGTCATAACTGAGCCTAAGATGAACAAAAAAGTATAAGAAAACTGTAGTATCTACAAACAACTGTAGGATTTAAGACTTAACCACAAGCAGAAACCCACTCCTTAATGCTTCTTCATCTGCTCTGTTTTGCAGGAGTGCTATCTGGCCATGACAACAGGGTGAGCTGCACAGGAGTGCCGTCGGACGGCATGTGTGTGTGCACTGGCTCATGGGACAGCTTCTTGAAGATCTGGAACTGAGCTGATCTAGTGGCAAAGACCCAGAGGACGAGAGGGAGAGAACGAGAGAAAGCTGGGAGGGATAGAGCTAGAGTTATAAGGCAGAAGTAAAGAAAATGGGAGAAGAAAATGTGAACGTCCAGATAGTGGCAAGGAGTGTTTTTCAAACGTCTCATGTCACAAAACCTTATTCTCTCTCTCTTTCTTCCTCCTGTTCTGGAAAAAAAAATAATGGAATATAAAAGCAACTGTAAATGTTTTCTCAGACACATTTTTTTTCAGCATATTAACACAAAGGCTGAAATGTGTTAATTTATCATGTTATGATAAACACCATAAATAGCAAAATACATAACATCGATGAAAATAATCAAATGAAAGTTAAATATATGAATTATTTTATTGTACCTGGTGTAACAAGAACACTATAGATTTTTGACCATATTTGCAACAAACAACTTTAATCAATAATGAATTATAAAAAACGAAATGAATAGATTTTAAGGTAATTTTGTCTCAGGTCTGAAATGTCCTCATTGTTAGATTCAAGTTTGAATGTACATTTGTATATTTTAGCTCGTTTAAGAGGGTTAATGTACAGTTCAACACAGTTTACACGTTCGGTAGAGTTGCGACAGCTACCGTGTAAAAATGTTTTGGGCCATTTAAGTTTACTGGGAAAATGGCCAAAGTCCATTATTCTTTAGGTGAACCCTAGAAATGAAATTCAATTGAGTCCTATTCAGTCTAACTGATGTTTAAACACTTTCTTTCATGAACATCAACTCCCAGAATGCCACATCATGTTTATTGTGCAACTCCTGCAGAATTTTGTAGTACTTTTACATTGCCATGTTCTCTCCTAAAAAAATAATGCTTTGAAATGGCTGTTCAAGACCTTTCTAATAAACTTAGAATTCTGCATTAAATGATATTATGTGTATCAATTTAAATATTTGAGCCAAATTTTAGAAATTATCCCAATCTTTATGCATTTTATCTCAATGTCGGGATGTCAGCACTCACACCTTTCAGCTCCTTGAAGCACCTTAAGAATGGCTTGGAAAAGAAGTTGTCAGATTATTATTTTAGTAAAAACCCATGCTCATGCAATCCTGTCTGTGATACAACTGTGTATAGCATATTAAATTAAAGTTGCATATGGGTAAAGCACTCAGACACTTCAAACTCCACAGTTCGGTAGATCTCCAGGAGACCTTTCCAGCGAGCCCTCATTTGTATTTTTAGCCCGAATAGATCAGGTTTTATTCTCTGAAAACCGGGTGTCCCAATACTTTTGTCACGCCACCTTCCGAGTTTCATATCTCAGCGGGGAATTTAAATTAAAAGACAGGTTTAACTTGAAAAGAGGCGAATACGGGTTTACCTTTACATTTTCTTTAAGGGTCATGCATTAAACTGAGTTTAAAATGAAATTAAAGTGGTCTGGGAGCATTTTTGGGTTCATATTTAGCATTTACACTATAAAAATAGGCATTTTGTTTTACCAAAACACCACAACGTGGTTTTTACCAAAACACACTATACGCCGGTGCTCTTGGATTACTATATATATATACATATATACATATATACTCCCTCGCTTTTCGTGGGGGTTACGTTCCAAGAGCACCTGTCGCCTAGTACACTAGTATAGTCCATTTATTCATCAAGTTCACTCTTAGAAGCAGAGATTTTTTCCCCACCACTGAACATTTACAGATATGGTACTGAGCAGGCAGGAACAGAAGATTTATTATGCAATATATTCCCCTGTTATTAAACATACTAAAGAGACCCAAGCTGAGCTGGTAGACACTTGACATAAATGAGCAATGATGTAAAAGCCAAGAGAAGGGGGAAATAAAGTCATTTTTTATGTTTCATGTGCACTGCAAAACAAAGCATAACTAAAATAAAAACTTAACAAAACAAAGAAACTCTATTTAACTGTAACCAATTAAGAAATATATCACTTTGAATGGGCGTATATGCAGGGCCGGCGTGTCCCACTGGGCTGCCTTTTCTGCAGTTTCACCACCAATAAGAAATACCTTACAAAAGCCAGTAGCCTGTCCAGTGTCCATACAAAGAAAGTACACATGGTTGTTAGACATCTTCAGTCCTGTAAGATCTGTGATGTAAGATTCTCTACACAAACAGTTTTCCAAGTAAGCCACTATTCCATATTATTTCCAATTACCTGGTTCCACATTCAGTATTTTGTTCAGTACATTAGCTTTCAGATAAACCCTGCAAAAACATTTCTCACATGAAATGACAATTATAGGAAATGACCCTTTAAAGTAAAGTAAAATGACCATTTGTCAAATGAGAACACACCACAGCACACAGTGTGAAATTCTTTCTCTGCATTCAACCTATTCACCAAGTGAAGCAGTGGACAGCTAGGAACACAGCACCCGGGGAGCAGTGTGTGGGGACGGTACCTTACGCAAGGATACCTCGGATTCCTAGGATTCAAAGCCATAACCTTCTGGTCGCAGAGGCAACTCCCTAACCACCAGGTCACCAGCTGGCAATAAAAGCATGTAATGTGACATTGAATATTTTCAGTATTTGCTAAACTACAAACAGTGATTAGGCTATCAGGTCACCACTTGGCACTCTGGATTATCAATTATCACAAAATTACGTGCATGGCAAGAAACTTGCCTATAGAAGGGAGAAAAGGAAATATTTTCTTTTGAATTTTTATAATTGGTTAAAAGGTTGAATATCCCTCCCCTCATAATACGTCTCAACATGATGAGCCAATCATGAACAGTGTTTGTCACGAGGGGGCGTGGTCGGTCAGTGACGCAGTTTAAGCCTGGTATTGCTGTGGTAACGGGCCCGGAGGATTTCTCTTTATTTACTAAACCTTCTCAAACATGGCGAGCAGACGCTTCTTCGTTGGGGGAAACTGGAAGATGAATGGAAACAAAGAGACTCTGGAAGAACTGATAACGACTCTAAACACGGCCAGTCTCCACGATGAAACAGGTATTTTGTGTTTTGCCTCCTGGCGTAGGCTGTAGAGCCTGATTTGATGCAGTGACCTCCAAATGCTGTCATCTGATCTGTGTCGCCCCACCTAGTGCCTGTGAAACATCATGATACTGTTGCTGGTGAAACAAATGAGAAGTGGATACGTGTTTGAGATGCACTGCAGATGCAACTTTGCCAGGATGCAACCTGCAAGAAGCACGAAATTAAGTGTTTCTATAGAGTGATATTCTATGGTATTCTATTAGTTCTGTGCAAACCCTAATTTACTGTTTTTCAATATATTTTTGATCGTGTTCTTTTACTATGTTTGCAACTGTTTTTATTATGAAGCTAGGTTAGGTAATATATCTGTGTGCATCAAAAAGGAGCTGGTGTTCATTCATTCAACAGTGAATTTACTGAATTAATGTGTGTGTGTGTTATCAATCGACACAAAGAAACTGATTTTTCATTTAGTCAGCAACATTGAATTTAGGGAACAAACCTTTTGGCGTAGTTCATGTCCCTGGTCATATTAATGAGGATTTTTCATACTGTACCATTTCATACCAAATTCTCTTACAATGATCTGAAGATTTGCCTCTCTAAAATGTGTTTTTATTACAGCAGCATGTACCA
>JBBPCY010000142.1:4812226-4825384 GCA_037974405.1 Brachyalestes nurse | reverse complement strand
TGTTCCACATCAGATTCCCCCCTTTCAGCCAGCGCATCCTGACGCTCCTCCGGGGTAGGCACAGCAGAATCAGGTACGAGAGCCACCACTTCACTCCGCCTAGACATGGTGTTAACATCAGAGTCCACCAAGCAAGTGGTGTTACTGGAGCTGACTGTCCCCTGGGAGGACCGGATAGATAAGGCAAACGAGCGCAAGAGGGCCAAATACTTGGAGCTCACCACAGAGTGCCGGAGCAAAGGCTGGAAAGCCTGCTGCGAACCAATTGAAATTGGGTGCAGAGGCTTTGCAGGTCACTCACTCCAGCGTGTGATCAGATTCCTTGGAATTAGAGGACTGCAGTTGAGGAGAGCCACCAGGAACATTCTTTAGGCCACAGAAAAGGCTTTGCGGTGTCTGTGGATCCGTAGGGGGGATCCATGGTGCGCTATTTGGCTACAAGCCAGGGACTGATCACTCCCGGCTGTGTCACCCGGACGAGGATGTATGATGATTAAAGACCCGAAACACCCCACGAACCCAGGTTTATCACTGATGGCGTGTCCAAGTATCACCGGAAGGTGTATTCAAGCCTTGGGGTAAGTAGTTCTGATGTAAGTAGTGATATTCACAAGTTAGGACTACTACTAGAGCACATATGTTGTGCATGATGAAAAGATTGAGCAGCCTTATAGACATTGCACAGTCCTCGCTTTTCTTCACCGCAAACCGTTTGCTCCTCCACAACATCCCCTTTTTGCCCATCCTTTTGGATCTCTGAGAGAATGTCTGAGAGGGCTGTAGCATCCTGCCTCAGTGAGATCAGCTGATTGCAGGTGTGAACAAAGAGCTGGTCGCTGACACTAGCTGCTTGTAGACTCCTTGTAGAAATGAAGAGATGTAAACAAAAGAAAATAATGAATTACGCACTGTTAGAGGGCACAGCTAAATACAGTGTAACTACTGTTGAAAATAAAGCAAGAAGGTTTAAACATTTCCACCCCTCTGTCATCCACAGCTCAGTCTAAATCGGAGTTTGCATCTCATCCTAGTTGCGTCACTCTCTCGCTCACCAAAGGTGCCACTGTCTCTGCGACAGCTCTGCTCCTCATCCGGCGTCCATGCCATCACGCACCCTGCAGCATTGCACGCGCATCCCTCTGCTCCACATTCCTTGGTGCATTCGCCGAGACTCCCACCCCACTGTGCTGACCTCAATCTGCACCCTCTCAGGAGCGGAAACCTGCAAAATATACTCCCTTCACCACCCAGTGCACCAATCCTCAGGCCACACACACCAATACACAGCTGCCAGTGATTATAATCAATTAGCACTAATGAAGACAGCCATCTTTGTGTTACTCCAAAAACAGTCCATCTACAACTGCATCTATCCCAGTGAGTTCCCTCTCCCACTCTACTGAGTTCCCTTTCCAATCTATTGCAGGTGGCACCTGTTTCTGGATTACTTGTATTTTTCTAGTGTTTAAAGCCTTTTGTCTGTAATTTTTACAGTCAGTAATAATAATATATATATAAGCTGTAAGTGTAATGATTTTAGGACAAACATTGATGGGTGAGAGAGGTGTTCTGTGCAAATTGATATTTTTTAAGAAACCATAACAACAGTCACAGACATTCTGACAATTCTCCTTCTCCCCATATATTACATAGAAACCTTTTGTCTCAATCGAGATGTTGGAGGTTATCTAAACCCGGTATATCCTGGTGTGAAAGGCACCAAGTGCCGTAGCTGAGCCCTTTAGAGCCAAGACCTTCTATAAAATTCCAATTGTTCACACTTTGTGTTTTCTTTAGTAGTGGTTTCTTTGTAGCCACCCTATAATCTTAATTATAGATTAGACTGTAGCTTTCCAGAGTTTGAATGAAAACATTTAAAAGGCTTTTACTCAAATAAACACAATGGGTTTCATTTCACTTTGTACTACTGAACCAGCGTCACTTAGGCTAGATTGCAGTCTTGGTACCAGACTCTAGTAGTTTTTTCTAGTGGATTTTTTTAAAGACAATGTTTCTTAAAGTATGGGCCATGTGACAGGTTTCCAGCTGGAGCCTTGCTTCTGCACCAATCAAAATTCAGTCAGATCAGGTCTGATCTCAGCGCTTCTGCAGTGTACCCCTCACCATTGACTTCACGACCTGCAGCCTGTTTCTAGAATGTTCAGCGTTCCCGCCATAGACATATTAATGTCTACAAGTACGAGGCACGTTTGCCAGTCCAGAGGTAAGTGATCTGCAGGAAAATTTTTTTTGGAGCTCTCTGTCCAAGTTCTGGCTGTCACTTTTTCTCACTTGACAGGCATGAAAACAAAGTACAGAAACAACTCATCTGCAAGTGGCCCTGTTAGCGTGCCTTCCTCATTTTGACTAGTTCGAGGTGAGAAACCTGACTCACCAATCACATTGGAACATTTGCCACTTTGAATTTAATTTACAGTAATAAAAATGCAGTGCTTTACACAAAATGCTTAAAAACCGTCAGTTAGCATTAGCACAGCAGGCACGCACACTTACTCTCTCTTTCTTTCTCTCTCTCTCTCTCTCTCTCAGAATGCTTTAATTACATTTTAAACTCAGTTTAATGCATTACCCTTAAAGAAAATGTAAAGGTAATCCCATATTCGCCTCTTATCAAGGTAAACCCGTCTTTAAATTCCCCGCTGAGACATGCAGCTCGGAAGCGTGACAGAAGTATTGGGACATGGTTTTCGGATAATAAAACCTGATCTACTCTGACTAAAAATACAAATTAGGGCTCGTTGGAACAATCTCCTCAAGATCTACTGGAGTTTGATGTGCCTGAGTGCTTTCTCGACAAGATATGCAACTCGGAAGGTCTCCTTGTGCGAAAACATCCAGAAAAATATATTAATTGCCACAAATAAGCAAAAAAGGGCGGAGGATATTTGCAGTTTCCACATTATTGTGGGGACTTCCGCGTAAAACTATGAGTTCGGTTCTCAAAAAAAATCCGTGTGTGACTGAATCCGCGAGTGCCGATCCGCGTAAAACTGGGGGATTACTGTATACTGGAAAAAAACGCTCGTTTGAACTCTTACAGAAGTGCCCCCACAAAGTACTTTTTTGAAATACCTCATCTGTCTGCCCTTACCAAACTCAAATATCTGTTCTGCTCTGAGTGAAGCAATTTGTTCTTTATGAGCACTGTTGAACAATTCATGCACTTTAACACAGAGGAAATTTAGGAAACCCCACATTTGGGCCCCAGTACAATAAACAGTACAATAAGTCACAAGTCCCTTGTGCCGTGTCACTCTGGCCCACATGGTTAGAGAAGGCATGCACACACAGCACAGCTTAATTAGTTCACTGTTGCCTCAGCAACCCTGAACAGGCTTGGTCGGGGTCAATAATAGCCCCCTTTAGGACACCTACCCATAATGCAATACTGTGCAAGTCTGAGAGATGTAATGAGAGCTCGCGTTCACTTTATGAGCACCCATGCTGCTGAGGCTGATGTAACACATTCATTAGATAACACTAGGATGTTTACTGCCTTGTGTGTGTTCAAGCGCATCTGCATGCTTCGGGCCATCAGTCTCAACTGCAAAAACACCACCATACTGAACATGGGGACTAAACAAATATTTAAAAAGGTGGAAGTCTATATTTCCCTAAATCTGTATTCCGTTAAGGGGTTTGCAACAGTTTGTGGCAAAATATGTCAAAATCTAAGTATAATTCTGTATTAGACTATATTTGAAAAGTTTGTCTCAGTAATCCTGTTTGTCAAAGAAGCATTCTGTTTGCTTTGATCTTGAGGAGAATCTTTGGCTATCCCTACTAATTAGTACATTCAGATACTTACTACAGCAGATGTTTTTAATTTTTTTTTAGGCAAGGAACCCCATAGGCAGGACAAAACCTGTTATATCATGATAGAAATTAACTGCTTTTCAACTTGTGTATCATTAGACCTCCATTACAAATACACACCATTAAAAAAATTGGCATTACTAAAAATGTAGTAAGTAATCCATACAATAGTAGTGTACCTGACTAATCAGTGGGCAGGGTGAGCTTGTCTCTGGCTGCACGGTTATAAATTCTGGGATTGATAAGGTCACCCTGAGGTCATCCTTCACATACAAACGCGCCCTGTGCTTTGTTTTCATGGCAGTCTGTGCAGATGAGGCCTCACAAAGGTTGATAGAAGGAAATGAAAGCAATATTCTCATGGCTTTTGAAGTAAGTTCAGGATACTCCGGTGAGAAGGTGTGCCAGAAGTCTGCATGAGATACTCTGTATGGACAAAAGTGTTGGGACACCTGACTGTTACACCAACAGGGACTTTAAAGACAAGACATTCAAATAAATAGATTTTAATATGGAGTTGGTCCCCCTCTTCTTGGAAGGCTTTCTACAAGATTTTGGAATGTTTCTTTGTGCACATTCATTCTGTAGAGCATTTATAAGTTCAGGCACTGATGTTTGACGAGAAGGTCTGGCTCCCAATCTGCGTTCCAGTTCATCCCAAAGGTGTTGGATGGGGTTGAGGTCAAGGCTCTGTGTGGACCAGTCAAGTTCATACAAAACGAACTCATCCAACCGTGTCTTTATGGAGCTGCTTTGTGCACTGAGGCACAGTCCTGCTGGAATAGGTTCTTCCCCAAACTGTCCACAAAGTTGGAAGCATGGGGTTGTCTAAAATGTCTTGGTATACTGAAGCTTTAAGATAGCTCTTCACTGGAAGAAAGGGGCCTAGCCCAAACCCTGAAAGAGAGGCATGTCCCAGTACTTTTGTTCGGATAGTGCATCACCAGAAAGCTCCAGCAGTTGCCCTTCCGCCTTGCCAGGAAGGCTGCTAGTAGTTGTTGCAGCTGGTGCAGATGGATCACGTACCCAGTCCCAGGCATCAGTGTTGACATCAGAAAAGTTTGTGCAGAGTGTTGAGTGCAGTTAGATGTGTGGCAGTTCATTTTGTCACGTATCCAGTAACAGGTTATTTTCATGAAGAAAATCTGAAACCTGGGGTAACATATCCACAATTCTCTTATGTATCCTTTTTTTCCTTTATAGCTCAGTTTTCTTCATGAATGCTATGATTTTGTTACTTACCTCTAGGACAGAAATGTAACCTCTTTGAATAGAGACATTTGAGTGAGTTGAATATGTCAGTCGCTATTTAACAATACACAGCTTTGGGAAGGGACTACCACAAAAATGTTCAGTTTCTCAGGTTTTATCTTTTATAGGGGCAAGTATTGAACTGAACAGCTTTGCTTTCATTTTTAGGAACTACTGACAATATTTCTTCTAATTTCCAAATAAAAATATTATTTAATAATTCAAAGAAAACAACTCTTAACTAAAATGGCAATAATGACCTTTGATGTACTTCTAGTAGTGTTTTGCCATCACATTGCAAGAGGAGAGTGTTGATTACCGCTGTTTTTTTATACTTTTCCTCATTAAATAAGATTTGATTCAGGTGATCAGTAATCAGTCCCTCGTAAAGCAGAATGTAGGAATTTTACAGACACTGGCATGGAATGGTTGTCATACTCAAAGAGATGCTGATTTAAAAAGAAATTGCAGTGGTCTCTTATTTTTTCCAGGGCTGTATATGCAAGGTATGTTACAAATATACTTGTATACTTTGTTACAAATACAGAATCAGCAATCAACTCTGAGCTGTGCAAGAGATGGGAAACCTGACAATGTGACCAACACCTTACAAAGCTGGCCAAACAAACCTGCCCGCAAAGCTCGGGACGTAGTAAGATTTGCTGTAGACCCTACTGTGCCCAAAACTGCTTCCAGGTCTGGTTGCATACCTTCAGATGCAAGAGCCTGCCGATCCAGCATGCAGTGGGTAGTTGTTTGGTTTAGCAGTAACTCCACTCTTCTGGCCTGTCATCATAGCTGTGACATCACTACAATTGGCAATACATTTTTCCCACCTCAATCTCGCTTCTGTCTTGAAGTATAAATCATTTTTCACCCAATTTCCTCCCTGACAGTTCCCTCTAAAAGTATTTTCCCTCCCCATTCGAAGTGAGCTAACACACATAATAAAGCTGCATTACCTGCGTCTATCAGTTCATCCGATTGAGTAGAAAAGTGGCGTAGTCTAGCCAGGAGCTGCGAGCCAATTTTATTTGAAGTTTCTCCTCGTCACTGTGTCATTCGACATCGGTACATTTCTCAACTTCCTAGCAGCCTCATTCCCAATCATAACTTCAGTTGCAGCTGCTAGGTTCAGATCTTCACCAATTATATGTGCCTTTCTTGCTTTTAACAATGTTAATAGTAACTAAGTATGATGTTTTCAGTGCTTTTTCTGAGATTGTTGTGAATTTTGACATCTTACTTCTCTGGCAATCCTCACTTTTGTGCATAAGTAAGCTTTGGGTTTCCTAGCAAGCTCTGGGTGTTTCATAGTTGCTTTGGCTAGGCTGGCTTCATGGCCTAGTTTGCTAACAAATGAAGACAAATTGTGGTGCTCTCAATAAAGCCAAACAATATACTTCTCATATTTCCTTTTTTTCTCTTTTAAACTAAAAGTCGGTTTGTCACTTGATGTAATTGTTGAATGTCAGTAGCAATCCCTGACTAGGTGTTAAAATAAGAGCTATCTAGTGTGCCTGCCACAATCAGAGAGAGCAATTGACAATCTTGAGCGCGGGTGGGTTTGCAACACACATGAATGGCATGGATTTATTTCTAAATGCAAGTTAACATTTTTATTAATTGCTAACCAAATGTAATATTTTTTTCTGGAGACCCTAGCCATATTTCACAGACCCCACTTTGAGATCCACTGTTCTAGGGTTAGACTGGGAGCAGTGGAACTGTGTTTTGTGGGATTATTGAGCACTTCTGACTGCCTTTGGCATGAATTGAACTGGTGTTTGAGATACTGCCCTAATCATGCAACATCAGTACCTGACCTCACTAATGCCCTTCTGGTTGAATGCAGTCTAATCCTCATGCATGTCCTTCACTCTCTAGATTATGGTTTTTCCAGAGGTGTAGAGGTTGCTGCTGCTGCAAAATGGGCAACAAACTTCCCATTAAAACTCTTGGTTTAGGAGGACCTGGTGTAGTGTACTTGTACTAAGCAGTTAAATTTAACATGCATAACTGGTCATAACTAATATTAAGCATTTATTTTTCTTCCCATCCCCCATTAAGTGCCTTATACTGAACTTAACTGCGAGGATTATAATGTGAAAATGTCTTGGGACAGTATTAATGCATCCTAATACGTTTTAAATATAAATCTAAAATATACAGGTGCAAGCAAATCTTCCATGGGTGTTTTGTCTATTTTTGTTTATTTTGGGGCAGCTGGTGGTTAGGGCACTCGCCCTGCGATCAGAATGTCATGGGTTCGAACCCCAAGACTTCTAGTGGCACCTCTGAGGTTCCCACAAGTAAATCTACCGTCCCCACACACTGCTCCCCGGGCGCTGTGCTCCTGGCTGCCCGCTGCTTCACTTGGTGAATGGTTTAAATGCAGAGGAAAAATTTTGTGTTGTTCACACTGTGTGCTGTGATGTGTTCATGCATGACAGAATGGTCACTTAACTTTGCTTGTGCTGTTCTGGATCGCACCTGAATAATCCTTCATGCTCCTCCTCTGTCCTCAGTGGCTGCCATGACGACAGACGAGGCGGAGAGCGTGCAGAAGAAGCAGGTGCGTGAGCAGCAGCAGGAAGAGGAGGAGCCCGGAGCAGCGGAGCCCGGTCCTTCTGAGACACATCAGGACGGCGGCTCCGGCCCGCTGCTGCCTCCCGCCAGCTCAGAGGAAGAACAGCAGCTGAAACCACGCCAGCGCACCTCTGCTGGCCATGGCCTCTCCCGCCTCTTCTCCTCCTTCCTGAAGCGCCGCTCGCAGTGCTCAGACGGAGAGGGGGCTGACTCGGAGCAGGCACAGGAGAAGGAGGGCCAGGACGATCCCAAAGCCCCCATCGCAGACCCTGAACCTGAGCTGCGCATCGAGGGAGACGCAGCTTTAGACTTGCATTCCATTAGCAGTGCTGAAAACCAGGTGAGACCGAGAGACAGAAAGCTCAGTTCGAATGGCACATTTACTTCCCTATCCATACAGTCCATACAGCTTAAAAAAAACACAGTTTTTGTGATGTTACAAAACCAACACAAATAAATATATCTCCTTATTCTGGCTACACCAGTTTAGCCGTTTGTGTACCAATCTGCCAACCCCATTAACGGTTAAAATGTAATTTGTTGATTACATGAAGACCTTGATTCATCAGAACACCCGGTAAGCTGAGAGACCTATTTGTATGTTGCAGCCCTCCGCCATGTCAGTATTGCACACGCTAAATTGATCAGCGGACGATATATTGTGCAACTGTAATATGTGGGATGTGGTGGATAAAGTAATCCAATACTTTGCTGATTGATGTACAAACCAGTTTGGCAGAGGTATAATATTTAATGAATAAAAAACATCCTGTGGAATTAAAAGAAATGGTAATGATTTCTTCAAGGAGGTTGAACAGCCCATGCCAATAAGCTGCAAGGGCAGCTGGGGGCCTGGTGGTTAGGGAGTTACCCCAGTGATCAGAAGGTTGTGGGTTTGAATCCCAGACCTGCCAGTGAGGTTCCCTTGAGTAAAGTACCCCAGGTGTTGCATCGCTGGCTGCCCGCTGCTTCACTTTGTGAATGGGTTAAATGCAGAGAACAGTTTTGCGCTGTTCATGCTGTGTGTTGTGGTGTCGTATGGTGTGTTCACGTATGAAACCTAAATACAAAGCAGTCAGGCAGAAATCGCAGTGAGGTCCTAGGATTATGTTGGAAAGCATGCTTACATATCTACATGAGCCAGTTTCAAGGTATTTGAAACGATTGGCTATGGTTAAAAAAAAAAAAAAGAAAAGAAGAGGGGAACCGTCAGGTACCATCAGCATGTGCAGTAATACAAACAAGTAGCAATGTGCATTTCTATCAATTTTTATATCTGAATATCCATAAGAGTTCATGAATGGATATCCGTTTAATTACAGGAAAGAAAAATAATCAAAAAAAAAAAAATCAAAAATAATCAAAACGTAAACAGGCTTCTGCCAAAATTAATTGGCCGGTGGATATTCTTACCTTTTTGTGTAAGAATGCAGGCAGAGGAAAAACATTCTAAAAACGTCAAAACATTTTTTATGATTCAAAAATCAGTGTTTTTTCATGTTGCATGAGTAACGTTACTGGAGTCTGCCTCAGATGAGCTAATGAGTTAACTGGAACAGCACAGGCTGCTGGTGAGGAGATGTCATTTTTTTTCCTCTTCAGTGAATGACGTGTCAACATGTGAGTTTGTCAGTGAAATATATTTTTAGCTTCTACTGGAAACAGCTAACATTGGGTAGAGACATTGTCTGCTTTCTTATATAAAATAAAATTTTCACTTTTACGGTACTGTTAAAACATTTAGTTTTTCCTTAACAGCTATTCAGATCTCTAGAAACACCACCACTAAATGTTGGAAAGCATAGAATGACAGCAGCAACCTGTCACATGTCCATGAAACCCCATAGTGGTACCTGTAAAATGCCCGTTCAGCCAATTAATTTATATGGTTGGTCTGGTGACAAACTATGGCAGGTAGGGCAGTTTTTGAAGACAGTCTTATTTTCTGGAAGGACAGACAAACATTAGAATCTGATCGCAGAAATGTATAGGAAGTCTGTGTTCATGTAAAAGCTCCAGATAAAGCCCTGCTGGCAGTTTTTAGAGGAAACGGCTGAAGTTTTATATTTGCAATACTGGAATTTTTGCAATACAGTCTTTTGGGGCAGCTGGTGGTTAGAGAGTTGCCCCTGTGATCAGAAGGTTGTGGGTTCTGCTAGTGGCACCACTGAAGTTCCCTTGAGTAAGGTTCCCCACACACTGCTCCCCGGGTGCTGTGTTCCTGGCTGCCCCCTGCTTCACTTGGTGAATGGGTTAAATACAGGGAAAGAATTTCGTGCTGTTCACACTGTGTGCTGTGCTGTGGTGTGTTCATGTGTGACTATAAGGGGCCACTTTGCTTTATTGTTGTAATATTTTGATGATTGTAATACTTTTTATATATAGTTTAGTGCATATTGCTTATCACGTGTTTTCTGTTGGTTATTGTCTATGGCTGCACTTCTGGTCAGGCATGAACACACAGCACAGCATAGTGTGAGCAGTGTGAAATTCTTTCTCTGCATTTAACCCGTTCACCAAATGAAGTGTGGGGACGGTACCTTGCTTAAGGGTTCCTCAGTGGTGCCACTAGCAGTCCTGGGATTTGAACCCATGACCCTCTGATCACAGGGGCAACTTCCTAACCACCAGGCCACCAGCTGCCCCCAAAGCATTCTCTGATGTAACATGACCATACAGTGGACATGGACTCAGATCAGACACATTAAAAAGAACTTCAGAACAAGCTGATATTTGAGGTGATCTTTGTTATGTTTTGTACTAATGAACCGAATTCAGTAGCCTTGTCTAAACTAACTTGAAACTTTAAAATCTGTCCATTTGAACACTTCTGTCCTGGGCTGAAACTGAGCCCAGTGTCATGCAAGTCAGCTGTAAAAGAGGATAATTACGTGTGTGGAAGGGTATTGATGTCTGTACTACACTAGATTCCTTTATCTTGTCTGTTCTCTGCTCAGGAGTAGTGGAGTAGTCTAAGAGGTCCTCCTTCACATGCTTGAAAGGTTTTCTGAGTAGCTGTTCTCACGGACTAGTACGTACTTGAAGCGTTGGTAACTGCAGTTGACTTGCTAACACTCTCGCTGCTTTTAATTATTAATCCAGTGAGCCGTTGTTTTTTCTCTTTGTTTAGAGGAAGCTGGAAAATGCTGACCCAAATGGAAACTTTGTTACTAAATAAAGTTAGTTAAATATAGTTCGGTAAATATATTGGATTTGCGCACATGGTGACACAGCGTTAGCATGATCATACCTAACTGAGGATTTACTGCTACTTCACCGTCCTGTTCTGAACACTGAGATTGCTTGGATGCATTTATGCATCACATACATGACATATACTATATGGCCAAAGGTTTAGGGACACCTGACTATTACACCAGCAGAGACTTTATTGACGTTGTATTCAAATGCATAGACTTACTTTGGCGTCGGTCTCCTCTTTGCAGCTAGAACAGCTTCCACTCTTCTTGGAGTGCAAGGCCTGGCTCACAGTCTCTGTTCCAGTTCATCCCAAAGGTGTTGGATGGGGTTGAGGTCAGGGCTGTGCGTGGGCCCGTCAATACTCTCCCCTACCAAACTCATCCAGCCATGCGAGCTTGCTTTGTGCACTGGAGACAGTCATGCTGGAATAGAAAAGGGTTTTGTCCAAACTGCGTCCAACAAGTTGAAAGCGTGGTGTTGTCCAAAATATATGGTTGATTTTATACACCTGTGACAATGGGTATGATTGAAATACCTGAATTGAATTATTAAGAGGTTTGTCATAATACATTTGTCCATACAGTGTATAGAATTTCCTTAACTTTCTTAGTTTAGCGTTACGCTAAACTAATCTGAGCCGAACTGCAAAGATTTCATATTTCACAGAAACTGTAACAAGCTGACATGAGCTTCTCAAGATGTGCGTTTCTGTGGCGTGAATGGGAAACCTTGTAGTTTTGTGAATGTAATGTGAAATATTTGTCTGTCTAGCAGGCCACCCTGGAGCAGAAAGAAGGTGAAGAGGGGGAGAAAGGGAAGGGGGAGAAAGGAGAAAAGAAAGAGAAGAAAGAGAAAAAAGAAAAGATAGAGAGGAAGGAGAAGACGGAAAGGAAAGAGAAGACAAAGAAGAGGGACAAAACGGAGAAGAAGGAGAAGGAGAAAAAGGAAAAGAAGGAGAAGAAGAACAAGGACAAGAGTGCGAAGGAGGAGGGGGAGAAGGAGAAGGAGCGCGAAAAGGAAGAGGAGAAGGAGGCAGAGGAGCCTAAGGTTGAAGAAGAGGTGGCAGCAGCAGCAGAATCGGGGAAGAAAGAAGAGGCAGACCGGGAAGGAGGGAACGAGGAGGAGAAAACATCTAAGGAAGACCCAAAAGCCTCCAAAGGTCCTCGTCGACCCAAAATCATGCACTGCAAAGTCACACTGCTGGACGACACTCAGTTTGAGTGTGAACTCGACGTAAGACTCTTACACACACTCTCTGTAGCTGTTAATTAGAGAACTTTTGCATTGTGTTCTTAGCTCATTAGAAGTTGAGTTTGATGCTTTCCCTGTGTTGTTTTACAGTGACAGCTCTCAAGGGAGTAACACTGTGACTCACTCATTCCTCAAGGGTTATTTTGTCTAGCACTAATGATTTTTCACCCCGGTACAGCCTGCAGCCATGCTTTTTGCTGATTTGCGTTTTGCTACATACACCGTGTCTTCAGACGCATATATATATATAAATGTTGGAAACAAAAGGTTCAGTGAGGGTATACATCTAATTTTAGAGAGAGAGCTGAACTGAACTGAAACCGTTTGATGGTTTCTATGCAGAAACATGCCAAAGGCCAGGAGCTGTTTGCAAAAGTGTGTGACCACCTGAATCTGCTGGAAAAGGACTACTACGGGCTTGCCATATGGGAGACGCCAGCCATAAAGGTGCCTGACAGTTACGTTTGATCTAATTTATTCAATTACAGTTTCATTTCATATCAGATTTAGGTTCTCTCTTTTGTGCAGTTGTATTCTGTGAGGAGGACTTTGTTATGGTGAACTATTTCTCTCTCTCTGTCTCTTTCTCTTTCTATCTCTCTATCTCTCTCTCTGTCTCTCGCTCTCTGTCTCTTTCTCTTTCTATCTCCATCTCTGTCTCTCGCTCTCTGTCTTTCTTTCTCTTTTTATCTCTCTTTCTCTCTGTCTCTGTCTCTCTCTCTCGCTCTCTCTGTCTCCCTCTCTCTGTCTTTCTTTCTTTCTATCTCTCTCTCTCTCTGTCTGTCTCTCGCTCTCTCTGTCTCTCGCTCTCTCTCTCTGTCTCTCTGTCTGTCTCTCGCTCTCTCTCTCTGTCCCTCTGTCTCTCTCTCTCTTGCTCTCTCTCTCTGTCTCTCTCTGTCTCTCTGTCTGTCTCTCGCTCTCTCTCTCTGTCTCTCTGTCTGTCTCTCGCTCTCTCTCTCTGTCTCTCTGTCTGTCTCTCGCTCTCTCTCTCTCTGTCTCTCTATCTCTCTCTCTCTTGCTCTCTCTCTC
>JBBPCY010000142.1:4800184-4812126 GCA_037974405.1 Brachyalestes nurse | reverse complement strand
GTCTGTCTCTCGCTCTCTCTCTCTGTCTCTCTGTCTGTCTCTCGCTCTCTCTCTCTCTGTCTCTCTGTCTCTCTCTCTCTTGCTCTCTCTCTCTGTCTCTCTCTGTCTTTCTTTCTCTTTCTATCTCTCTCTCTCTCTCTCTCTGTCTCTCGCTCTCTCTCTCTCCCTCTCTCTGTCTCTTTCTCTCTACCTCTGTCTCTGTCTCTCTCTCTGTCTTTTTTTCTCTTTTTCTCTGTCTCTTTCTCTCTCTCTGTCTTTCTCTCTCTCTCTCTCTCTCTCTCTCTCTCCCTCTCTCTGTCTCTTTCTCTCTCCCTCTGTCTCTGTCTCTCTCTCTCTCTTTCTTTCTCTTTCTCTCTCTCTGTCTTTCTCTCTCTCTCTCTCTCTCTCTCTCTCTCTCTCTCACTCTCTCTCTGTCCCTCTATCTCTCTCTCTTGCTCTCACTCTCTCTCTCTCTCTGTCTTTCTGTCTCTTTCTATCTCTATCTCTCTCTCTCTCTCTCTTCCTTTAGACATGGCTTGACTTCACGAAGGAGATCCGTCGACAAGTGCAAGGTGAGCGAGCAAGTTAAGAGTATTTAAACTGACGGTTATATTTATATGGTATGTTTTAAGCATATTTTCAGTTTCATTGAGAGATCTTTCTTCTCTGCTTTAAGGGACCACCTATGATTTCACATTCAATGTGAAGTTTTACCCGCCTGATCCAGCCCAGCTATCGGAGGACATTACGCGGTAAAGGCCACTTTTTTTGTTTCAACTTTCTCTTTTTCAACATATTTCTACATGAATCCTGCCCCCGACACATGCACACACACACACACACACTAGTGTGAGCTCAGTTTATAAATATAATGCAGATCCTCTGTCATGTCCTTTTTGCAGGTTTTGGTTATTTATTTCAGTAGGGTCATTGGTTGTAACAAAACAGTAGGAAAGAATTTAGACTTACTTTACAGATCAGGGTGATAAAGCCAAAGTCCCAGTTTTACCAAAAAATCTAGGAAAATCTAAAAACATGTCAAAACAAAAGGGAAGGTCAGATGATGCAATCATTAAACGTCTTTCACATAAGAGCTTAAACATCCATAAGTCTGTGAATCTTCATCATGTTATTTCGTTCACAGCTGTTTCTGTGAAAGAAATGGTAATGCATTCAGACTTACTGTGTATGTTTGTTAAAATGCGTGTTTGTTGTATGTTAAGTCTCAAAAACGAACCTCAATGAGAAAAACAAACTGTACAAAAAATGTTAAGTACAAAAAATGCTGTTTCTGGTTGCTGTCTCACACTTGCAATCCAGATTGTAAAATACTACTGCATATAAAAAGTAATTGTACTTAGTGATTTTATTGCTGTTTTTTATGATTATTAATACAATGATAAGTAGACCCATGCTTGTGCTAAAAGTACAGCTCTGGAGTTATAAGAGACCACTGTGATTTCTTTTTAAATCAGCATCTCTGTAAGTATGACAACCATTCCAGTGTCTGTTAAATTCCTACACAAGCACCTCATTCTGCTTTATGAGGGACTGATTACTGATCACCTGAATCAAATTCCATTTAATGAGGAAAAGTATAAAAACACTGCTGTAATCAACACAATGTGACCAGCTGGATGGCAAAACAGTACTAGACTTTCTCTTATTTTGATGTGCTGTAATTTGCTTTAAAACTGTGCTAAAGAACAATATTATTTGGAAATTAGGAGAAATGTTGTCAGCAGTTCTTAAAAACTATGACAAAGTCGTTCAGTTCAATACTTGCACCTGTAAAAGAAAAAAATCTGAGAAGTGGACTCTTATTTTTCCCCAGAGCTGTATATGTCTCATGTTTGGCCTTAAAATTTGCAGCAGTCTTTATTTCATTCTCTCTGTTTACAGGTACTACCTGTGTCTGCAGCTACGCAAGGATATCTTAAGTGGTCGACTGCCCTGCTCCTTTGTCACCTTAGCCCTGCTGGGCTCCTACGCGCTGCAGTCTGAACTGGGAGAATATGACCCCGAGGTCCATGGCACAGATTATGCCAAGGAACTCCGACTCATCCCTAACCAGACTAAGGAACTGGAGGACAAAGTAATGGAACTCCATCGCACATACAGGTAACCGTGCTTATGGTGTATTCGAATCGTCCTTTCATTTCTGTGAATCTCCTTAATTTCCACAAGGGCATTTTACGAACTAGTTTGGTTGTGGGCAGTGGAAGAATACACGGTATACACAGAACACGCAGTAACGCAACGTATGAGTGAGGGAGTTGGCGTCCCCCAGTACTCTTACCTGCACCATTTTGGACTGTTAAAAGTATTAGTACAGTATATTTGTCTTTTTGCTTTTTCTGTGGCTTAGTTATGTTTTATGGTTTACAGCTGTATTAGGTTAGGTGACTTAGGCTAGTGTGTGTTTCGACGTAAACCAAGATCCTGGTTATATCGCTGTCGTAGGAATCTGCGTTGTAATTTGTGGACCCCCTGTAAACTTGTTAACCAAGAAGGAGCTGAGGAGATCCTGGATCTCCCATAAGAGTAGAGCAAACCCCCTTGAATACCCCCTGACTGCCCACTGCAAATTGGCTCAGCCCATATTCAGAACATATACTGTATATGTATATTCATATACATATATACTGTATATTAGTCCAGTTTAAAACTGGAAAAGGTTAAAGGCTTTAATAACCTTAACATTTGACTCAGTTTGACAACATTATATTCCTGCTTTGTGAGTGGACGTCTGAGAAGGCTTTACACTGCTGTGATGATTTGACTGCATTTAACCTCAAAAGCATTAGTGAGCAAGCAAGCACACATTTACAGCATAAACAAATCCCCAGTGTGAAAAAAAATGCTGCGAAAAGGTAAATGAAATAGTCGACGAATTATTGAATTAATTTACTAAAAAAAACAAAACGCAGGAAACATGAAATGAGAAAAAAATGTCTATGTAATGTGTTTCCAGAATTGTTATTGTTCAAGTTTACTCTTTGAATTACACACAGTCTAGACAGTCACTGGGCAGTTTCTCAGAGTCTACAGAAAAGGCATTCTGCAAGCTCAGGGATAGCTTTTTGTGGACTTCTTTTTTTTTAAGTGTTGCCCTGTGCTCATTTCCAGGTCCATGAGTCCGGCTCAAGCTGACATGATGTTTCTGGAGAATGCCAAAAAGCTTTCTATGTATGGAGTGGACTTGCATCAGGCTAAGGTACAGTGGAGATTAAAGGGATATCCTTATTGTGACTTTCTCCTTCACAGACTGTAGGAGCCCTAGAGCTTTATTGACTCAGTTTGGCTGTTATATGCATGATGACAGTTGTAACAATGATAAATGTTAATGTAGTCCAGTAGTGGAGCCTGCTGCCCACCTTAAATGGGGCATCTGGGAGACGCCCTTATCCAGAGTGACTTACAAGCAACTGAGGGTTAAGAGTCTTTCTCAAGGAAACAATGGTAAAAAGGGGGGGGGGTGAACCTGCAGCTTTGTGGTCAAGTGTTTTACCCACTAGACTGCTACCATCCCTTCAGCTGAAGATTACCTTGCTTAATCAGAAATGAACCCCCTGTACTGCAAAGGTTGTCATGGGAGATATTTATATCATAAACCAAGGCTTGGACTCAAGTCTGGACTTTATGCTTTTTTCTTTCTCAACTAACCCTGGACTCGTCTTGGCCTCGACAAAAGTGTTCTTGACACAAGCTCTGTTATAATCCCATACAACCCCATTAAAAACAGGAAGGTCTTCAAAGTCCTTCAAATGCACCCATAATGCTGTACTGTTGTTTGTGTTCTACTAAAATAGCAGCATGCATGTCTCTGCCTCATCACTCAGATTTAATAGCTGAAACCAGGTCAATCTGTTTGCAAGCCATGGATTTAAATAAAATATGGACTTCATTATCCTCAAAGACAGGGGTAGGCTCCCTCCTAGTGGTTATTCTGTGTTATTGCAGGTCCACCTTTCACGGTGAGCTGATGCTTTTACGCTTTTTATTTTATTATTTTTTTAAAACCATATTTAGTTTTTTACCATATTTCAGTAATTCAGTAAGAATAAATACAATCCTACAGTGCTGAGAAATCAACAAATACATCAGATAAATCATATACTGTGAAAAGAGGGTAAACTCTTTCTTTAGTTGTGTCTCTTTTTGTCCCCTCTCAGGATCTGGATGGAGTGGATATCATGTTGGGGGTCTGCTCCAGTGGTCTCATGGTTTATAAAGACAAGCTGAGGATTAACCGTTTTCCGTGGCCGAAAGTACTGAAAGTCTCCTACAAACGCAGCAGCTTTTTCATCAAGATACGGCCCTCTGAGGTACATGCACAAAGAAACTCTTACTATATTTACATTTATTTAAGTACTCTTAATAAACAGTCCCACTGAAGTATCATATGCATACTGCCTGTTTATTTTTTTCTCAAAATGATTTCTGCATGACAGCTGGAACATTACGAGAGTGCCATTGGCTTCAAGCTGCCCAATTACAAAGCCTCTAAGAAGCTTTGGAAAGTGTGCGTGGAACACCACACCTTTTTCAGGTGAGACAAACTGCGTTTTTGAGGAAAGGACACTGAATTGTCAGGGCTGCCAACATTTCCAAAACCCTTCGCGTGAGATTTTTGGGGTGTGTGGCCGAGCGGAGTTGGGGCTGGGTGGGTGTTGCAGGGGTCGGGTGCTTCTTCATTTGCCGAGGACTGCTGCATCTTTAGGTTCGCCGCCTACCTATGAGGAGTGTGCAGAATGGTCAGCCTAGATCCGATAGATAAAATAGATTTTCAGCGTGAGAAATCGGAGGTGTGGCGTGAGAGCGAATGAAGACAGTCAGATGCGTGTGTTTCACGCTCATTGCGTAACAGTTGTTCTGGTTAGATGCATTCTGACCAAATAGAAGAACTCGAGTGGTGGCATCTGGTTAGGTCACGCAGGAGGCAGGAGATGATGTGATTACCTTGCTAGTTCATAATTTTGGTCATAAACAACCATTTCTCTTGCCAGTTTTGAATTTATCTGACCAATTTGGCGTTGTCCCTGTGCTTCACTAGCAGTCAGTTTTCTCAGGGACTAAACAACACTCAGATTGCAAAGACCTTAAATGTCCATATCAGTACAACTGCACTGATAATATATAAGTGGAAAACATCTAAACTAATGGTCCTTGGAAACTTTCTTTCAGGCTAGTAAGGTAAGAGAGAAGCCAAAGGAGTTGGAGGACAACTTCAAAGCAACAGAAACAGCAACACAGAAAACAAAAAGCAATCACCTAAGCTCCAGTACTTTATCCAGACAAAACAAAAATAGAACTCTGTGCCAATAAATCAACTTGGGAAATGGTGGCTTGTGTGTGTGATCCCAAGAATACTAGGGAGACAGGAGCACCAGTGGCCTGCTTTTTTGTAAAAATGTAATGGAGCACTGCATGTCATTGAAAGAACCATGTATGAAGTGAGATACTGGGAGATATTAGAGCGAAGTATAATCTTATTTGCCGACAAGCTAAATCTGGGAAGAGGATTGACATTTCAAGAAGATGATTTAGTAATTTATTTCTGAATACATTTCCTTTATTATTTTCATATGTTAAACAAGTCTTTATGCTTATGATTAGATATTGTGCTTGTAAGTGTGAAGTGGATACTTGCACTGTATGCATATCAGGAAATATTAGTTTAAACTTTTTATTTATCTGATACTGGAATGTCCACAGATAATTACAAGCAATAACCGCAGTTCCTGTTTTTAGCTGTGTGGGAACTGTTGGTCATGTTGTTTAAATAATGAACAGCTGACTGCTGCTTAGCGCAAAATGTCTTTGTGATGGCTTTTGCTGTTACTTAGATGAAGAGTGAATCTCAAGTGACTCTCTACTCCCTGTGTAGTGTACAACATAAGTCATGATAATAAGGGCTTCTGCTCCTGAACATTGCATTATATGGCTAACAAAGAGCCATTTGGGATTAATTCTGTGTGCATAAATCCTTAATGGGCGTAGAGTGCACTATTTGGATGACTCAGAGTGCACTACGGAGCAGGGAACCATTTGGGACTTAGTTTTAACATTGATGGGCTCAAATATGTTATGCTGCTGATGTTGGATGTGTACATGGGCTTTATTTATGGTTTGTTCACACTAAAGACAGATTTGAATCTGGCAAACCAGTTTGAGCCACAAGGATTAGATCAAAAAATCAGAACTGAGCAATGAGGCTTGTAATGTGAATTCAATCAGCTCATCCACACCTGAGACCTGGCTTTGATTTCCCCTTACTCTAAGCACACCATTGCTGTACCAACAATAGTCCTAACATTATATTCACCTTCTTTTCACATGTTGGATCTAACTGTGCTGGCTCAGTAAAATTATTATTAAAGTTTTAATTTTCCCATACACTATATATATTATAGCATTAATCTGTTAAAAGTAAAATGATAAGTCATGGATATTGGTATCAGTTAATTTTTGGTTATTGTCTTGACTTAGATTAGCATTAATTATACATGCTTTTTTGATGCCAAACAGTATCAGTCTTATCCAAGACCAAATCTGGCTGTGGACTGATATTCCAAAAGCAGTACTTGATTGAATGAATGTGAAATTGACAGATGAATTTATAGTCTGCTTTAAGTAGCGTCTCTTTTCTAGGTTGACGTCTACTGAAGCTGCCACCACCCCTCGTAAGTTTTTAGCTCTTGGCTCCAAGTTTCGGTACAGTGGACGCACTCAGGCCCAAACCCGTCAAGCCAGCTCCATGATTGACCGTCCTGCACCCCACTTCCAGCGCTCTGCCAGTAAGAGGGCATCACGCAGCTTAGACGGAGGTTTGTTTTCTCTTTTTCACTGTTCGCCTTGGGTTTTTTGTGTCAGATGGCATTATCATCCTAGGCCTCAGTCAGATAACAAGAACATTAATGATCTTTGTTGTACTCAGTTAAAACCCGTCCATTTGTCCTCATTAAGTCTGATGTCAGATCTCTGAGATTCTGAATTTTGATCTGTCTACCTCTCCTAAGGTCTCTTTTTTTTCTCTTTGTTTCTACATTTACACACCAAACTAACTTCTCAAGGACAGGCATTCTCAGTTATGTAAAAACATCTGAAAACATCTGCTTTTATTTTGACTGAAAATGCAAGCTTGTAGTTTCTTCTGCCTCTGTAAGCTACACTAAGCAAGCACTGGGTGTCTCACTTTTCTCTGTTTCCACAGCCATGAGGCCTTCGTTTCCTTAAAGCTTGACCACTGAACACTGAATTGGCCTTTAGTGCACTCCATTCTGGAGGCACCTCTCTCGTTAGATGGCACTTAAACCCGTAAAGGCATCATACATCACTACTATTGCTCTTCTATGCACATTAGATCTGTTACCTTAAATTTACCCCAGTTCGTTAAGGTGGAGTATATCTACATATAAGGGTGGAGCTTGAATCCACATTAGCTATTTTATTTGCATTGATGCCTTTACGAATTTACTGTCCATGGACTGTAGTTTGACAATTTAACGCAAAGTAAAACTAACATTTATGTGCTTGTCCAAATCCGTTTTGATGGTGGGAAAAAAGCAGACCTCCCACCAGCTTAAGGGGCAAAAAGGTTGTCCTAATACTCAGAGGTGCAATAAACCATGTAATAAACCAATCAGTAAACCAATCAGAACGGCACATCACCTCATCTTTGAAAGGCAGGGGTGCATGAGCTATGGCGGATTGCTATTATAATAGTGTGTTTAACTGGCAAACCACGTTTTTGGCTGAGGAAACGGACCTGCATGTGCATTGTACATGCCTCTGTATTATATTCAACTCTGTCCTCCTCTTTTTGCAAAATGTTCTGAAGAACACTCTCAACCTCGTGTGTTTAAAGGCCCCGGTGTGTCGATTAGTCAAATAGCCTATCGACAATGCATAATTCTGATAATAATTCTCATTATTAATGATTTTTTTTTTGTTCCAAATTTATATGGTTTATTTTTTTTGGTGTTTCATTAAACAATATGATTATGGAAAAGGACCAATTAGAATCTATAATAAAATATAAAGGAAATAATATAAAATAACAGAAAGCGCATACAAGCATGTACCTGTAACAAATCCTGTATACCCACACGTTTCTAAGACGCACCACTTCAATACCGTTTAACAATAAGCTACTCACTTTAGAAATGTTTTTTCTTGATTAAAATTGCAATGCCATTCTGCTACCATAAAATAGCAACTCAGCGACAATGCACCCAGACACACCTCATTTAAAAAGGACCACTTCTACAAGCAGGAAACACGTGTTGTTGAAAACGTGTGCACATGGCATGAAAGTATGGAATGCGCTGGTATATAATTAGCAAAGCCACTTTACATCACGCTTTCCAGTGCAAAATATGGCCCTGTGATGTGAAAGCCTTGGTTTTAATTGTTTCAGTAACCTAACAAACGGTGGAGAATTCATGAAACACTCCATTGTTTAGTGTTGTGTTTTAAATTTATAGGACCCATTTTAGGGTGATAAAAAAAATTATTTAGCGTTTTCAGTAAACAATAGTTGAGAGGGATCCGAATGTACTGGACTTCGTTTTTTTGAATGAGGTGTAAATTCCATCAGTATACCTGTTGTTATACAGAGTTAACAAAACAAAAGCCAGATTTCACTACATAATTCTAATGCTGTGAAAAGCTGGAGAAGTTCAGCTCCAGCCTGGCCAGGACAGACTTGGTGTTTTAGAGATAGCAATGGAGTCATGGTAGCATTAAAACATCTGCTGTAGGGTTTTATTTTTACTTTTGATTTTCTGCCAGAAATCTTTGTCTGTGTTTGTCACAGTTGAGAAAAATACTGAAAATGTTCACTCTGACAATGATAAAAAGACATCAGAGAGGTATCTGACAGGTATGTATCAAAGCTAGCCGTGTATGGGACTGTGTAGCTCGAGACTGGACAGAGTGCTGGCACCTATCCACTGTCAAAAGTGCCCACAATGGGCAGTTCATCATTAGAACTGGACCAGGTGGCCTGGTGAAACACTTGTTCCGTCATTATGTGGAAGGCCGGTGTGTGTATGTCCTTTAACTCAGGTAGAAGTGGCACCATGATGCATTATGGAAAGAAAGCAAAATTGCAAAGGCAATGTGATGCTCTGGGCCATGTTCTTCTGAGGAACCTTGGCACATATTATCTACCTTAACGGGGTGGTCAAACCCTTTTAGGCCAAACAGTAAGAAGCGTATCTGTTTTCAACCAGTGACATGGCTAGAAAACAAAAAAACTGTTCCATTGACACGGCTGAGTGTCCACCTTAATGATCATGGTGCAAAATGTGAGTCTGTATACAGGCTATGAAAGTTAAAGCAGTCAGAACAAGCAGAAATGTCTGTTGATGACTGGTTTCTGTGCCAAGAGGTTAAACCAGTAATACTTTCACCAACAAAAAAAATAGTATAGAAATGTTCATAAACCGTGCAAAATAAGACTAGCTAAAAAAATAAGAACATGAGAAAAAAAAGTTTCTGCCCCCACTCTTTGTCAGTGTACAGACTGTAGGACTGACGTTTTGTTTCATAGTGTCTCCAAACATAATCTGCCAAGTTGAATCAACTGATGTTCAGCTTTTAACCTCCATTGATGAGTAATCATTGCAGTGGCTGGTCTAGTATTTGTTCAAAATGACAGTGACACCTAGTGTTAAAACTAAGAAGCGCAACATACATACAGTGCAATATTGTTAGAGAATATAACTGTTAGAGAATATGTTCTAACAGGCCAAAATTCCATTTTATTTGCCAAGTTCATGCCAGGCCCTTTAAAAATGGGCAAGTGACCACAGTTGGCCATGCTTATTGTAGACCAAGTACACCCCCTTGTGGCAACAGTATTCCCTAATGGTCGTGGGTTCTTCCAGCAGGATAATTTGCACTGTCACAGTGCAAAAAATGTTCAGGAATAGTTTGAGGAACCTGATAAATCAGGTGTTGATTTGACCTCCGAATTCCCCATATCTAGATTCGATCATCTGTGAGATGTGTTTGACAAACACTGAACCACTTCACAGTGGTTTTGATCCGGGAGCAATTCCAAGTGTAGTTAAAAGATAAAGATAATGGGTAAACCGGGTAGTGCTACGAGAAACTGTTTTGTCTGGACATGGCTGTGTGGATTGTGCAAGTCAGGTCAAGTAGGTTTTATTGACATTTTGACCATATACATGCAGTACACAGTGAAACAAAACACCTTGCCTCCAGGACCATGGTGCAACACAAGAACGGAACAGAACAGTCCCTCCTAAAACACATTCAGATGAGCCGGAGCAAACCGCCAATAACCTAGCTAGCTAGCTAACTTACTGGCGGTTTGCTCCAGCTCATCTGAACAGATTTTGGTTGGTTAAGGAGGGACAGAGCCCATAAAACACCTAATTCTGACTAGTTATGTTACAAAGAAATGCATGAGGTTGGCTTCTTTCAACATAATGATATTCCGCATATTTCAGAGGAAACACAAGTGTAAGAACCTCTGAGCTGAAATGATCAGGCTTGCTATTTATAGGACAGTCAGATCTAAATTAATGCAGCTACAAATAGCTATCAGAAAAAACATGATACCCACTTTAAACTGTTCTCAGGAGAATATTCTCTTTTGTAGTTACCAGTGTTATTTGGGAAGTAGTGTATTGACTGCTTTTGTGTCTTTACTGTCTCAAGCTCATTTTTGAGCTCTAATTCTGACACTCATAACGTTTCAAATTTTGATCATACGCTTCTGAGGAGTAAGACATGCAAGCACTTATACTCATTAACTCTGTTTAGCGAACAGGTAGTGTCTTTGTGAGTAAGCAGTAGAGCTGAATTGTTATTTCTTTAGGAGACAGTGAACAGGTGAACATTCTTTTGAGGGGAAGAAAACAACACAGGAGGCTGGAGAAGAAAAGAAAGCAGTGCTGATTTATCTGGCTAGACTGACTGCTGCTGTCCCAGATATTTTACCTACACACTTAGGATAAATTATCAGTGATCTATTATTAGATCAAAGTTATATTTCTTTTTTACTTGTAAATTAAGAATTTAGAATCTAGGGCTATTTCCGTTCTCTTCAGAGGCTTTGTGACTCATTCAGTTATGATACTGTTCCCCAAAGTGAATGCTTACCATATTTTTTGAAAACAACTTCTTATCAGCATCACAGGTTCTGCTGTATTGGAGAGGTCCAAAAGCAGCAGGCTATTACTGTCCAAAAACAATTCTAGGAGAAGCAGGGCATTGCAATTTTGAGGTTTTTGTAGTGTTTGTGTTTGATGCATCATGGAGTTGCAAATTAGAGCCAAAAGAAATAAAGAAGAAGGAGCTGTAACAAAGAGTTCCTTAAACAAAGACACAGAATGTAATTTCTAAAATTGATGACGTTGGAAGAATCACTAAAGAAATACTTGTTGCACCTCAGACCTCAGAGCTCATTCTGGTGGACTTTTGTACTCATTTCATACTTGTTATAACCTGCCATTATAACTAGTTTGTCACGTTTCAACTTGTCGAGTTGAAGTAAATTAGTGTAAAGTAAATAAAACAGAAAACACATTTAGTAAGACATATTGGATCAATTTCTTGGACAGGGATTACTTCTAGTCATGGATTTTATTACACCCACGGTGAACAAAAAAGACAATTTACAATTACAGGTAGTCATCAGGTTACAACTGTCTCGACATACAACGCTCACTCCCGCTCCCACTTGACTTACACAGTTAGCCTCGTACTTACAGACTACGTGGGCAAACTCGGCGGCAGAGTGAGAAAGCTTTCCTTTTTCTGTTGCTTAGTTGCGTTTTTATGCAACTAAGGATTAGGATCAGTAAGTGACTTGGACTAGGCCAGTGGTTCCCAAACTGGGGGGCGGGCCCCCTAGGGGGGGCGTGGAGGTATTGCATAGGGGCGCACAACTGGGGATAACCTGTGTAGTTTGAATTGGTGGGGGG
>JBBPCY010000142.1:4788076-4800084 GCA_037974405.1 Brachyalestes nurse | reverse complement strand
TATTGTTCAGTAGGGCAATAGAACACATACATTATGGACAAATAACAGATGGATAAGCTAATATAGTTAGAGGAAATACTTAAAAATAGAGAGAGAGAGAGAGAGAGAGAGAGAGAGAGCGAGAGCATCACTGTCAATAGGCATATTTTCAGAGAGGAGGGAGAGAGAAAATAGTTCAAATCTCTCGACCACTGTGTCGATCTGAGACAGCAAGACCAAGACAGTGAGACCAAGAAAAGACTAAGGGATCTGAGACCAAGACCAAGACCAAGACCAAAGACCGCCGAGACCAAGACAAGACGACGCAAAAGTGGTCTTGAGACCGGTCTCGAGGCCAAGACCGGTCTCAAGACATCCAACTCTAGCAGTCTGCTCCCAATATCCCTGGTCTGGCTGAACTGTGGCTCATTATGAGCCTAGCACCCAAAGGGATTTCAGGACATTAAAGTCCCACCCTTCTCTTGACCACATTTATTCACTTCCAAGTTCTAGCAAAACATATTTTTATTAAAAATGAAAAGTGCAAAATTTTGATCCACTTTTGTTGGATTTCACGCTGTGTAGTATAAAATGTGTGCTGTGAAATGTCTTTTTAGAGGGCTTGTCCTGCCTGGAGAGCTGACCACTCCAGAGTTTTCAATGTCTTAATATCTGCGTAAATGACTCATTTTAGTTTTGGGTGGTGAACATGAAGCAACAGTGATCTCTGAGGCTTTAAACCAATAGGCTGTGTGTCCAGTAGGCATGGCTTGTATAACATGTGTGAATTGCCACTATGGAATATAAACATAGATATATATATTTAAAATTTTATCTTTCTTTATTTTTCTTTACAAAAATAAATAAATAAAACAAAAATTCTTTGGTAAATCAAAATTAAAGTAACAATGTCAGAAGTTACATTGGGTAAGAATTATACAATAATTGTTGTTTAAAATAACTAAATACAAAATGAAAGGATGATAGAATTGTGAATGGCACAAGTCAAATGAATAATACAGATGATTTAAAGAGGGTAACAGCAGATTTAAAAAGGGCTGCCATTGTTCAACAAATAAGCCTGTTTTACCTTTCAAGCTCTGTATGTCAATTGCTCCAGAAAAATAATGTCTTTTAACAGTTGGGTAAACAAATTGAATGTTGGGGGGTTTTGCTTATTCCAATATAACAAAATACACTTCTTTGCTGTGTAGGAGATCTTTTCGAAGAAATAGAGTCTTGCCAGCAGAGATGTCTGTGCCAAAAAGGTGTGTCTCAGGTGTATTCAGGGGTATTCAACTAAAATTTAAAGAGGTTCGGTTAGAGAAAATTTTCAGAAGCTTTTTCAGGTTCAGAAGATCATAATGTTTAACTATTTAGCGTGATTTTGTGTGTGTGTGTGTGTGTGTGTGTGTGAACATTGCATGTAATCAATTCCATGAAGTTAATTCAGTACAGTTCAAAAACATTGACAGTATTTATTGTCAAAGCTTGAATTGAAGTTTTAACCAGTTTTACAAAAATAAACCTCAACACATCTTAACAGCTGAACAGTTTTAGAGGCTGATTTTCTTCCCCTCTTATATTCAGCTCCCCCACAAGAGTCTGTATCTCTCCCTTTCTCTCACTCAGTTGTCTGTATCTCTCCCCCAGTCGTCTGTCTCTCTCCCTTTGTTTGCTCATGTGTCGCTATATTTCTTTCTACCATCTTCTACCATCACCTGTTCTTGCCTCTAACTCGCCTCTGTTTGCCCTGTAGAGTTGCAATGTTAACCGCTTTGAAAGAACATACTTGATTGGCTGAAAGGTATCACGTGGGATGGCTTAACTTGCATGCAGTTGGTCTGTGGGTTTCCTCAGCCGCTAAAGCGCTACCGTAAAGACTGTAAAAGCTGCGCCGGTTAAAATAGACGCGTCCTTTCAGGTTTTAATTATAATGTTCTGTTTTGGCTATAGGTCCGGGTCCGTATGGGACAGCTTCTGGGTCCAAACCTGGACCGTGGTCCACCTGTTAGTGACCGCTGCGCTAGAGTGTTGCCAATTGCTTGCTGTGGTGTAGGAGGTGGTTACTAAGCAGTTTCTTGACAGTTGCTATGGTGTTGGAGATTGTTCCTATGGTGTAGGAGTTTGTTGTTATGTAGTTTCCAGGTAGTTAGTAGGGTTTAGTACTTGGCTGTTATGTTGTTGTTATGTAGTTTCCAGGTAGTTGGTTGGCTGGGGAGTTTCTACGTGGTTGCTCAGGTGAAGGAAGTGGTTGCTATGGAGATTTTGGGCAGCAGGCCAATCTCAAAATTTCTTCAGGAATTTTGCCTCTTTATTTGCATGAATTGTCAACAGTTGTGGTTCCTGTGGGGGAAAGGGGGACATAAGGTGTGTGTGTTTGTGTGTGTGTGTTTGTGTGTGCTCAAAGGCACCAGCATGTTGGGGTGTGGGAATGTTCTTAAACTCTATTTTATAAACTAACTGTAGTCTTACTAATTAATTTCTAATGACCGGTCATTTTTGATCAGGAACACAATGAGTGTTCATAAGTTCAATAAAACACACAAAATATGATAAAAAGTATTTTTTATGCATTCCAGTGCCTTGTGTAAACAAAGGCTGTCACGTCCTGCGTCCCAGGCTATGACCTCCGGCCGTGCAAAGAAGCACCACGAGCCTGTGGATGTATTCATTTCTCTTTATTTTAATTCTCCCAAAACACAAAGGTAAACTGGACGGTGGACACTCAGGTCGGTCCAAACCAAACTTAAATACCAAAAACCCAAAAACCCAGAACCAATAGAGAAACACAATCACTAAACGTAACTCAAAACACCTGATAAACATGAACTGAAAACCCAACCCACTATAACAAAAGGACCCAACCCAAAAACCCCAACAAAAACCCACGGCGACCCCTGCTGGCCGCTAGGGGGGGACGTAACAATGGTGGAATTATATTTGGTACACAAAAGCGCATAAACATATTAGAAAAACTGAAAGAGAGTAAACAATTAGACCATGGCTTCTTTAAAAAACAACTTTGCAGATCAGTGTCTTTAATGATTGAAGAATTATTTGAATTAGCCAAAATAATTGTGCTTTTGTTGAATAATAATTGTGTTATGTGAATACCTTAACTCCAGCATCCAGTATCACCTGGAGTTGTGAATAGTCACCCAGACTCATTTGCATAGCGGCTGCCTTCTGCGATGTCAGCATTGCTAAGATCAATATTGTGATAATGATTGCTAAGATGATATAGTGTGAAGCCCTGTGTTGTACTGGGCCTGTATAGCTAACGGTACTGAGGAGACCATGCTGGGTCTAGCATGTGTTTTATACTCAGAACTTCTCATGGTTGGAATAGAGTCTACATGAAGAACCACTAGAAATCAGGATGTTCTTATTGCAACAAAGAATCAATGAAGCGGCCTTGGTAGACATGAAGTACTTCTTTTCCATGACCTGGTTACCTCTGTGCACCCACACTATTTCAGACAAGACAAAAAGTGTCTATGCTGAGAGAATAATACGTGTGTATCTCAATGTGCCTACAACTGTAACAGTCGGTAAATAGCTGACAAATGCAAGTTAACCATAGCACCATAGTCATATTGAAAACAGGAGCTCCACCGTATCTTTGAAACGTCTGTTTATTCTCTTTGATAGCTTCAGTCTGAAAAACTAACAGTCTTAAGTAGTATAACTTGTGTAAATGTTCTAAATATAGTTCTACAGTGTGAAGAGTATCAGAACTTCGGTCTTAAGTTGCTACTTCTAACATTAGACGTTGTTTTTAGGCAACTATAGCAGGTGTATTGCAGAAAACTGACTGGTAGTACTATCGGCTAGCATGATGTTGATACATTTATTCATACTGTAAAATGGTTTAATATCTATGTCAACTGTAGTGTATAATGAAGAGATTGTGTAGAACGTGTGACTGTTTATTACAACAAATTCCATGGCATGAAGTAAATGTTGGAAATGCTCTACACTTCCATTATTTTACAATTGCTACAGTTAAAATAGTAATGCTAAGAGCACAGTGTGTGCATGTGTGACTCTGTTTCATCCATCAGAAACTGAATCAGGAGTGAAGCTGCTTGAACACAGCACATAGAAAAGCTGCTATACAGACACTACTGCACTCACAACACATATGGAGGCGTTTCTTATTTTTACACAGCTTACACTGCACTAGGTCAGAAAAGAATAGCAACCTGTGCATTTTACACACACACTGTATCGCGAATTGTACAAACGTTGAACAGAAAAAAGGGAAAAGTGGTCTCTTATTTTTTCCCCATGGCTATATATATGCATTTTTTTACTTACGGAGTTTCATTTACTTGTTTTCATATCGTGCGTGTGTCATCAGTTGCTTGGTAAGAGAACAGGTGCTAACTTAGAAAACCCTAAGTTTCAAGCGAAACTTAGGGTTTTCTAAGATAAGATGTTGTAAGATAAGATATTATAAAATAAGATATAATTCTTAAGATAGGATTTGCTCATTAGATAACTCAAGTCTTTTAAAGTTTATGGAATATAGCTTGAGAGATTTTTACCATTCTTTCTTTCCCATCTCTGTTCTGCCACTCAAATTTCTGTATCCAGCAATGGTGTCCACCCCGGATAAAACGGCACGCCCTGTCAGTGCCCCCGTCATGTCTCCAATCTTCCCTGGCGATGCAGCGCCATCTCCTGTGGTGTCGTCAAAAGCGCGGGTAGAGCATAAAGAAACTGCCACGCCCACTGGGCGGCCTTCACGCTCGGGAGAGAAGAAGGCAGAGGTAAAGACAGAGGGCCACGTGACTGAGGCCACCAAAACGCACAGCTCCAAACCTGAGGGCACCCCTGAGATCAAGGTATCTCACACACACACACGCATACACACATTCCATGTGTAATTATGAACTTATTGTACCAGTTAGATACATGCATACACACTGTAGCAATTGTAGCAACTGTTGCTAGGTAGAACACATTTTACACAAACCCGGACAAGATTGATTGCATTGACCTACATTGATTGCATTTTAAATGATGTTTACTTTGTATGTGTGTGAAAGGTTGTACCAGTAGTAAAAATGAGTCAGATGAACAATGTAATGTTAGCATAGTAGCATATTAGTTAGTTGCTACTATTTCATGTGTGTATTTTTGATTCGTTACAAAAACAGGTCTGTAGCATAGCATGTTTACCTGGAAAGTTAGGATGATAGCCAGTGTACTACAGTTTCTCTTTACACTGAAAGGGACTTTTGCTACCAATCTGTAAATCTTATGAACTGTTCCGATTGTCTCGTCCATTTACTGTGACAGAGTTTGGACAAAGGTTTGGGCATCCTGGCTAAATTACACAAGTGTTATAAAGTTATCACTACCTGTGCATGTAACAAACCTGATATATTTCTGCTAATTGTAAAACATATTTATCATTTGTATGCTTTTTATTTTCTAGAATAAAAACACTAAAATGGGTGACATGTGCTAAAGCCTATATGCAAAGCAAACTACCCACATCAGGAGTAGCGATGCACCAGCTCACTAAAGGACAGGAATATTAGTGGTTTGAAATGTTAAGGTGAAAGATTATAAAAAAAAGGGAACCAGGTATGGAAATATTGCTGTGCTGAGCTGGGCCCAGATGAGACAGCAGCGTTTCAGGTATAAACAGCGTTTCGTGTTTATGTAGGGTTTCTTCTTTGCATGGTAGAGTTTAAACTTGCATTCGTGAATGCTACAACTTTGCTTTGAAGAAAGAAGATTTGTCGGATCTCCCGAGGAAACAACAGTCACACTGGGTATGAAGTACCACGGTGTGTACTGGGAGCTGAATCAACTTGAATTCATTTCAGTATCTCTGTAGGTCAGCTGAAAGATCTCACACCTGTAAGTTCTTGTACAGCATTTGACCCTGTTGACGTTACAGACAGTCTCCACTTTGATTTGGGATTGAAAAAAGTGGATTAGCCTGGGAGGAGCTTCAGGATAGTGAATCTGTGAACCCACTCTTAAGAGTGTATGAGAGCTTGTAATGACCAAAAAGTGTGGTGGAAAAAGGACAGGTTCCTTACAATTACACAGTTTTTCCTCTGGGAGCAGTTCTCCAAACTGTCCATATTTTCCCTCAGGTGTTTGATGTCAGACCACACAGATTTGCAGATTGATTTGACATCAGTGAGGCACTCGTCTGCATCTGTGACTGCAGTTTCAATGTCTTGAATCCTAGTGTTCAGTCAGCGGATGCTGGCATTTAAAGTTTTGTGAGATGGCCAAAGCTTCAGTCTGAGTGTAGAAATCTCTTAACAGATTTCCTCTCAGTTGTCGAGCTCTTCCCTCAGAGCAGACATTAGCTCACTGCTAATATATGCAGGTTATTCTTGGGCTCTAGCCTCGCCCAAGTTTGGTGATTCCACCATGTTGTGTGTAGCTTTTGGCCTGGTGGTCGTTTAGTGCCTGTTGACTCAGAGGCGAGAGAATGTGTAATTGAACAAGAATGCTGTGCACGAAAACTAAAATGTGAAACATCACAGAGCAACTCCTGAAGGCGTCCCACTCCTTCTGAGTCATACCTTACCTGTGATCATAAAAGTCAAGTGTCAAGAATATTTCCGATCAAGAAATGAATAAATAAAATCCTCAATCAAGGAGAAGAAGGTGTGTGGAGGCTGGGATTTTAGCCAGAGGGTGTCTTGCTTAGTAGTGACCGAAACTAATGCACATGATGCCACATTTTGTTTTATTTTGTTCAGTTAAATTCAGCAATTGAATAATAATCACGTATTATTTTAGGAATCATAATGGTATATTTGTCATATTTATTGTTTCATGCAGTGTTTTTACTTCAGTCAACAAAATGTGTTATATGGCCAGGAGTGCCCTGACTTTCGCATAGAATAGTGTACAACCTTGTTTCCAAAAAAAAAAGATGGGACGCTGTGTAAAATGGAAATAAAAGCAGAATGTGAAGGTTTCCAAATAACATAACCCCTACATCTAACTGAAATTAGTATAAAGACAAACTGATATGCTCATTATGAATTTAATGGCAGCAGCACATTTCAAAAACGTTTGTCTACAAGTGTGTTGCAGCACTTTTTTGGGAACTGAACAGACCAGTTGCTTGAGATTTGAAAGTGAGATGTTTTCTGATTCTTGCTTGTTTTAGGATTTCAGATCGTTCAGCTGCCCTTGTTTTTTTATCATGATGCCAGATGTGGTCTGCAGGCAGGCCAGCAGTGTAACACCCAGACTCTTCTCCTGCATGTCTAGATGGCAGCATATGTTGCTCCAAAACCTGTAAATATCTTTCAGCATTAATGATCCCCTTCCAAATGTGCAAGCTGCTCTGCCTTGTGCACTAAAGTACCCCATACCATCATGACACTGACTTTTAAACTGATAGCAAGCCACATTCTTCCTCTCCTCTTTAGACATAGCATCCATGACTTCCATAACAAATTTCAAACTTCGATTCCTCAGGCTAGAGGACGGTTTTCCTCAGTCCAGCTTGAGCTCAGGCCCAGAGAAAGCATTAGTGTTACTGGATCATGTTTTATATGATGTTTCTTATTTGCGTGGTAGAGTTTTAACTTGCACTTTTGAATGCAACAACAGACTGTGTTTACCGACAGTGGTTTTCACAAGAGTTTCCAAGCCCATCCAGTAATGTCCACTACATCATCATTTCTGTTTTTAAATGGGGGCTTGAAGGTCACTGCCATCCAGCATTGGTTTTCAGACTTATCCCTTTTGTACAGAGATTTCTATGGATTCTCTGAATCGTTTAGTATTGTGTTCTATAGATGCTTAAATGAACTTCTCCCCATCTTTACTTCTGAGAGACTAATAAACCTAGTTCACGTTCAAGTAATATGTTTGAAGATGTTCCACCAGGTGTTCTCCTGTCCTACCTTTTTTTTGCTGGGAATTAAATTCCAAATGAGCTTTTTTAGCAATGAAATGTTTAATATGCTGCCTTTGTTATTTTAACTATGGGTTTATGTGATTTGCAAATCATTTTGGTTTTCTTCACTTTTTAGTCAGTGTTGCAGCCTTTTTGGAAATAAGGTTGTACAATGAATCAGAGCATGGGTGAGTCAGTTATCCATGGTGGTTTTATAGTAGTGTAAGAAAAATGCAAAGTTATGGTTAATCAAGTTAGAGCACCATTAAATGTAGTTACACTGTTCAGTGGTTCACAGCACAGCACCATCTGGGAAAGAAAACACAACCAGTCGCACAGCATAGAGATGAGACTGTAACAGCACTAGGGCAAGCCGGTGTGCTGGTGTGCTTGTCACAGCTCTGTGAGATTGTGAGTGTGAGAGATCAGGGTGTGTTACTGTGTGCTGCTACAGACAGTTGCCCGGCGCGAGAGGCGGCACCGTGATGCCCCTGCAGTGACAGCCACTAATGGGGAGAAAAAGAGTAAGGTGTGTTCTTCAGGTTTCAGTCATCTGCATGAGATGGATTCACGTAATGCAACTCCTTATTGAAGCCTTAAAATATTATATGTATGTTGTGGTGCTGTGGTTTATTGGAATGGTCCTAGTAAACTCATAAAATCCTGATTTTCTAAATTTGCCTCAAGGAAATTGTACTTAAACAGCTGAAAAGTGGTAAAAGCCTACGATTTGTGAATGATCACTCGTCATTACTTTCTGTGATGCCGCCTGAACACAGTAGATCAAGCTGACAAACAACTGAGAGGTGATCATTTTCACACAAATCCGAGCTTTCATATGTGCCTCTAGATTCTGCCCAAATCATGAATGTCTTAGAGCCGATCAAAGCAAATGTTCGGTACAGTAACAGTTTATGCTGCTCAAAATTTTGGTCATGATGTGCATGGATCTTCCAAGTGGTGCGTATTAACAGAAATAAATGTGAACCAGATATGAATGAGGCAAAAAGATTGGGTCTTCGCAAAAACTTGGAATGGAGCAAAAAAGGCTTATAATGTGAACATAGTGATAATGTTATGTTTGTTAATGTGACATGTTTGTTTACATTAAGCCCACGTCTTAAACTGCTCCTCAGGATCCCAGAGACAGTCCCAGGTTTTTGCTCCAATGTAACTCCAGCGTTGCATATGGAGCAAAAACGTGAACCTGTGCATATTTGTGTAGTCAGGTCAGGTCAAGTATTGTGCATGTGATAGACCTGCCAGCGACTCAGATGGAGGCCAGTGGTAGTTTTGGTGACTTAACAATTGCATGACTGTTTTTTTGGGGGTTTTTTGAGTTTACAAGGCCAGTTTGAACTCATCATTAATACTGTATATACAACGGGCTTTAACATAGCTCTCTGTTCCTCCCCCCGGGGCTCGGGCAGTCCCCGCGAGCGGACGCGGAGATGGTGCGAATGCGGAAGGTAGAGCTCGTTCTCCTTTCAGTTTTACAGCATGAGGAAGAGGCCATTGTCCTTGTCACCACCCTCACTGCTTGTCTTCCACCACCACAAAAAAAAAAAAGAAATACCGCCATTTTATTATTTTATTTCGTCATCCGCTCCAGCCGTGATTTGGCTCTGTTCCTGCTTGTATAACCGTGGCTATACAAGCTGGCTGTCCATGGTTGCTGGATGCCATTGTGTTTAGACTGTGATGATGAATCATTCTGACAAAGGTGTGTGCATGCGGTCTCTGCGCTCGCTCACCCTTCTCATCACCGAGGCCGAACAGAATGCCGGCCAATTGCCACAACTGATGCTGCCTTTATCCTCCTTAAAAAAAAAAGGGCAAGTACATTTTAAGGAAATTGCAATCGTTCTCAGATACAATACAAGTGTGCAAATCGTTGCTGTCGAGATGAGATGTCCTCAGCTGGGAGATGCGTCAGTTTATTAAAGAACAGTTCTGAACACGTTGATATGAATTTCATATCAATATAGTGCTGCATCCAGGGTCGAGTTTCATAAAAAGGAGACATTTTTTTCCTGTTCTTACTATAAAACAATCGAGTAACAACCCAAGTTGTTTCAAAGAGAACACAATGATGATGTAAAATGAGGTTGTATTGACACCACACTATTCATCCCCACATCCTTGACACATCTGCTCTGCTTTGCTGCATGTACCTCTTGTAGTTCATTCTAATTTGATTTGACTCTATGACTACATCTCCCATCAACTCTACACATTGAATGTCACAAAGTGATCCAGTTCAAGTTTGTGATTTAAAAAAAAAAAAAAAGACACCATCAGTTCTTCATTTTCTACTTATTTTTGTCCTTCACAGAAAAGGGCTAAGAAACTTGAGGGTGAAACTATTTATATCAGACATAGCAATTTAATGTTGGAGGTTTGTATGGAGAATCTTTTTGTGCTCATTGAGTGTTTGTTGCTGCATGTCTTACTGCATGGATGTTTCTGTTTCATCGTTCTCTTACACTGACTGCTGTTCTCTCTTCATTTCTTCTTGTTTTCACCACGCTCTCTCTCTTCTTGTTTTTTTGTAGCTTAACCCTAAAGGCTTGGCATGCACTATTTACCTCAGTAATTCTAATGCAAGTACTCGCTTCTCTTTTGATGCTTTTTGTTTTCCATTGAATATCATTTCATTAAATATATGATTGGGATTAGAGTCTGTCCCATTTCATAGCAGACGTCCCGGCTCACAGATATTAGCATTTATTTTGTTTGCGTCTTAATTTTAGGTCCCAAGTCTAGCTGGTAGTTTGCATGTATTTATTTACTTAAGAACTCCTTCGAAGCATCTGTTTCGATGCAGGCATCTCCAGGGGCATTTAAAGCATTTCTCTGTCAGCATAACTGAAGATCATTTAACAGAAAATCTTTCGAATATCCTAACGTTTCCTCTGGATGGGGCAAGAACAGTGCTTAGAATCTGAACGTATGGCTTATACGAGTATATATGGTAAAGATATCCTTCCCAGTCATATATTTACATAGTTGCTACATGATTGACCAGTTTAAAAGAGGATGCCTCCATTCTCATTGTTTATCGTGATCAGTGTTTTACCTGAAGCAGAACAGTCCAGCAACATAAACCCTCACATGTTAACTTGAGTCACTTTCTTCTCGTCGTCGCTGTCTCAGTATATACAGAACCCCTCACATAATATTCATTCGCCACTCTCATTATCACTCGCATTAACTCTGTCGTGCTGTAATTGGCTTTGAGCTTTTTGTCAGAAAATTGTCCGCTGTGATGCAGTATCCTCTAGCACACTACTTGGTGATACTTTTGTTTGCAGCATTGAACATGTTGATTTTATGATGTCTCACTATGTTCCACAGACATTTCCCTGGAACATGACTGTGGAACAGCTATTATAGAACGGATACTGTTGCACTAGGCCTGTGTGCTGAGGTTTTTCATAGAGAAGCATTGCTTTTCGACTTTTGTATGGCTTTGTACAGCCAGGTGTGACTCCCAAGCTTTGTGTGCAAGAGGACTTTAATTCCATTCCATGCAGCCCTAAAGGCAGTACTGTGCTGCTGGAACACTCACATGCTTATCCACGCTGCTGCTGCCTCTATATCACCGGCCTTAGACATTTTCTATTGTAAATATTAATTGAAATGATTCGTATCTATTTAATGCAGTTGCTCAATGAAAAAAAAAGTACCTGTTCAAATGTCCTTTATTAATTCTTTAAAATACGATGAGTTAATTCTCAAATAAAAGCAGTATCCCAATTCTGAACCATTAGTCATTCCCCGTATTACAGTGCAGGTCTTTGTGAGCAGGTTTAGTAAATGACCCTGAGCACAAGTGAAAGCAGTGTAGCTGAAAGACAGTGAGCAGTGGGCTTTCTGCTGCTCGTAGGCTGTCAGGTGAGTGGAGGATTCAGACTATACTGCAAAAACTCCTGATCTAACCAAGACTTGCAATCATATTTCTAGCCTGAAAGGTCTTCTTGATCTTGTTTTGAGAATAATATACTATATAAGCACAGATTTGTAAGATTATTTAGATTGTTTTAAGATATTTTTTTCAAGAAATCTTACCAAGTGTAAATATCTTACTGCACTGGCAGATAATTTCACTTGTTTCTAGTCTAAATATCTT
>JBBPCY010000142.1:4751280-4761410 GCA_037974405.1 Brachyalestes nurse | reverse complement strand
AATCAGTCCCTCATAAAGCAGAATGAGGTGCTTGTGTAGGAATTTAACAGACACTGGCATGGAATGGTTGTCATACCAATTTCAAAATAAATTGCAGTGGTCTCTTATTTTTTCCAGAGCTGTAAATATATTTTTGTTACACACAAATGTCTACATTTATATTCGTGTATTGCTGATATAGTGTGCTTTTCATACTGTATTGTTGTGTATAGCTTTACTCTATAGTTTTTTCGCTGTTTGTACCTTTGTACTGTCCACTTTCTGCCGTAACAACATTAATTTCCCACTTGTGGAACTAATAAAGGTTTATCTTATCTTACCCCATTATACCCTACAATGTTATTACTACTATATTCTACTACACTCTACTAGAAACTGAAACACTCCACATGCTGAGAATGATTTGTGGTATGTGAAGAAAAAGACGAGGCAAACTGAGTCACAGAATCAAAATAGCTGAACTGCCTTTGGACCACTCCTAATATTTCCACATTTCACAAATGCAAGTCCTTAAAATCATTAAAAGCCTGCAAATGCCATTTTTTGTAAACCAAAAAAGTGATAGCACAAATAAAAACACAAAAACACCTTTCAAGGCTCTGTCATGGACCGTCTGTCTGTTGACATTTGCATGTCTGAAGCACTTCCTCTGCCAATTTACAGACTGAAAATGAAAAAGTGTGTCTTACCCTCCTTCACATATCTGTACTCGAGGAATTTCACTGTATTTGGAGGTAGACTGTGCTTCCCCCTCTTCCTCCTCCTTTGGGGATTCTTCTTTCACTGTTGGCTCAGCATGCTGGACCTCTATAGGGTCTTTGGACTGAGTGGTGGGTACCTATACTCGAGAGAGACATGGGCAAGTTCACCAACCCTGCTCCGGGTGCCCAGGGAGACAGAGATGGGGGGAATTCACATTCAACATTTTGCAGACAGTCTTAAAACTGAATTATTGTTTTAAATCTAAAGATTCAGAGGTAGGTTGAAAGACTTTATGAAAGGAAATGTAATGTAGATCATTAGACCTGCCTGCCGTTAAAATGATTGCACCTTTTTGGAAATGCTATGAAACTATATGATTTCATATCGGTTCTCTTTCAACAAGCCCCTAAATTCATAGAATAAATTAGAATAAATCATATATGCTGTACTTATGTTTATCATCATATCATCATGTATAATTATCCAGGTGTTTTTACATTTACCTCAGACTCCTCTGGTTTCCTGGATTCAAGTACCTCAGGCTTCCCCACTACGGAGGGAGACATGGCTGCCATGGTGTAGGTGAAAGGACTATGTCTCTGCTTGCAGTACAACAGTGAGAGCACTTCCTTGCTGGTTAGGCCCGGGGGATTTGGATTCCGACCGCTTATGCACCAAGAAGAATAGACTGAATTCTGGGTGTCACTGTGAGGAGAGGGATTGGGCTTCAGGTAGTTTAGATAGCACCAGCTGAACGTTAGGTTTGTGTGAAGAGAAGGAAATGAAGTCTCTGTGTCACTTGTGGGGGTAATAATACTTTGAGCACACGACAGGTGTTCTTTTTTGCTGGCAACCAAACTATTAGGATCGGACTGTTCACTGTCATCGTCCTCTTCCTTCACCCGTTTCTGCTGTTGACTCTCAAGGCTGAGCTCCACACTGCTTGTAGGGGACAGAACTCGCTTATTCCCCCCCGAACCGGAGGATTTGGATCCCTCAGCCACTGACTGTTGCTCTTGTAAGTCAAACTTAGATGCATTGGAGGAGCTGGCATCCTGAGACCTTGCGACCATTGTCTGTGACAGCGTAGTGTAAACAGCTTTGGCATGAGAAGGTAGGTCTGAGTGGAGACGAACTGGTACTCTCTGCAATCCAACAGGACTCAACAACTCTTGGCTTGGAGTTATATCAAGATGGGGTTGCTGGTAATGAAAATAATGGGAAAGGTGAAGCGAGCGGGTATCTGCAGCGGACTCCTCAACGCCATCCTCTACGGGGATCTCAAGCTTAAGACCTGTGGACACGGAGGAGTAATGGGCTCTCGCAGCACCTGATGGACACGGTGGACTTTCCATGATTGCATGCTGGTCAGTGTTTGTCACAGACGGTAACGGCAACGTATCATGTGGCATCTTTTGGATTGCCATGGCATCCTCTGAAATTCCCGGGGGCTGATTTAACTGCCACTGTGTAACATATTTGTGTGAGAATGAGGGGTGCACTATAGTGCCTGAAGAAACATTCTGGCATGTAGATGACCCAATGGATTGAGAAGTGACAGGACTGCATTTAGGGGAAATGCTGGTAGTTGTAGGGGAGGAGCTGACACTAAGAATGGGTTTGGGGGGCATATCCTCCTCCTCTGGTTCTTTTACAGCAGAATGCCTTATCAGAAGGCATTTTCGTCTTTCCCTCCAGCCTGCAGGCGTGCGATCAGGTGAGAGACAGCTATAATCAAAAGATTTACTTCTGGCTTCGACAATGAGGTTTGTCTGCTGTGGAATGTGGGGTGCTTGCTCAGATGCAGATCGGCGCATCTCTCTGTGTGGGTGGTGAGGACCTGTGGGGATCGTCAATGTGTGAGGAGCTCGTGACCTTCTAGACGACATCATGTCAGCATCACTTTTGACAGATTCCTCAAGCGAAGCGGAATGACTAGACGTGTGAGATAAGGAACTATCTTGGCTGGGACTGTGAGGCAGAGACAGTGACTCAAAACTAGACTCTCCAGATGACTGTGCTGCCTCTGCAAGGCGAAGTCTTTTCTTTTTCGGTGGCAGCTTCTCGATAGGAAGCTGGGCCAATGTTGGGCTTCTTTGGGGCCACTGGAAATCTCCAACTTTTTCATTCTCTTTAATTTCACCGACATCTGGGCGAGGTAAGACTGGCATGGTGTTGTCTGTGTCTTCTGTGACCAAAATCTCTGGGACTTGAATGTTGTGTTGCCGCACAAGCCTACGGAAGGTTGGCTTTGATGTGTGTTCCTTTGAGAGAGTGAATGTGTGAGGGCCATCCTGAGATGGAGGTTTGTCTTTAGAAGGCTCAAACGTGCCTTGGTTCCTTAAAGTTTGTTCCTGTTTGTCAAATAAGCTGGTATGCTGTATCACCGATACTCCTTTTAAAGCACTCTCCTTTTCAATTGCCTGTGATGATGAAATGGGCTCTGTCATCGCCTTTTCACATGTTGCAGTATATCCTTTGGATGGTGTAAAAGTAAATGGCAAGGCAACCGATGGTAAGGCAGGATCATCAATTTCAAGACTGTCTTCCTTTCTCCTCTTTCTCATTGCTAAAACTCCAGGTCGGGTTTTATAAAGTGTTCCATGCTCTTCTGCTTGACTAGCAGGAATTTCAAGTTGTTGAGATGGACGGCCCAAGCAATGGTGCTTGTGTGTTTTATATTTTTCCCAGCTGATGCAAGCAGCACCACATGCTTCACACTCAAATGGTTCTAGTGGTTTTTGCTTGCCGTCAGGCACCTTAGGAACTGAGGGGTGAAACGATGAGCTGGAACAGGGCTGCTCCTCGGTAGTAATTTCAGCACCAATGGGTAACTCAATGGCAGGCTGGCGTCTTAGCATTCCATGACGCCTATTCTGAGCTGGTTGTTGCTCTTCAAATGACTGGCTGAGTCGAAGGCTACGCGAACCAGCGGTGGATGGAGTACTTGCATCTGATGGTAATGAATGACTTCTTAAAAGTGGCGCAGTGGCTGAAGGGTCAACCGATTGACTAACAGTAGGGGACTGGTGCTGGAATTTCTCACACGGAACCCCAAGGGTAATGGACCCACTACTTTTTGAAGCAATTTCTTTTGCACTATGCAGTAGTGTTTCTTTAGAAAAAGACGCCTTGGATTCAGTGCTGCCCCTCCTGGAGAGAGAAAACCTCCTGGGTTTAACACTATCAATCTTGCTTGTGTCTACGACTGCTTCATTGATGGTGATGAGTTTAGTGATGTGGTCAATGACTTGTTTTTTAGGCACCGTGAAAGAGATGCTCCTCCCTTCTTGCACTGCAGGGTGTTCTTGCTGTTGACGAGCAGTTCTCTGTATATTCCCAAGGCGGCCAAATTTTCCAAGGATGACCTCGGCATAGCTTTTGGCACTTGTGTTTGGTGGACTGTCCTGAGAGACTTCTGTGCTCTCAGAGCGAGAAAAATAGCCTGATTCTGTGCTACCCTTGCTGCCAAGCCCGAATGACGAGGAAGCCTCATCAGATGAGCCCAGAGGAGCATGTCTTCCTCTGCTAAGCCTCATAGCTAATCTCTTTTTGACAGCATGGGAGTCTTCCATTCCTTGGGACTGCCCTTCAGAAGAGACTTCTGTGCAGGTTCGTGGAGAGGACATTGTTGCCTGATTTTTAAGAGCTGATGTTGGCTGACCAGTGTCGTCATCGGATTCTGTAAGCGGCTCCTCATGACAGCTGCTGCCTGGACCCTCCCTGCTTGAAGTCAGACCAGCTTTCACCCTATGTGTGTGGGACTTCCGGTGCTTGTAAAGGTTACTCTTAGTCTTGAAGGAAAAACCACATGGTGCACAAGGATAGGGTCTCTCTCCAGTATGGGATCGTATGTGTTTTTGTAGCACACTGGGCTTGGCACAGGCACGACCACAGTAAGTGCAGACATATTTCCCTGGCTTCTGAGGTTTACGCTCACGTTTCTGCTTCGGGGTGCTTTCTTGGGTCTCCATGGAGCAAGGCTGTGCTGACGGGGATGAAGATGAGGCCTCAGTGGGTTTTTCACCAGATACTCCCGTGTTGTCTTTATACGTTTCAGCAACCCATGTTGACTTGTCCCCCTCAAAAGTCTCAGCTTCCTGGACGTTCTTCTTCTGTACCCTGAGACGTTTTCTCTCATGACGAAGTCGCTTTGTCTGTTTGGGATGGGAAGGTCCATGCTGTTGGGATTGAGCTGTTTGCTGCTGCTGTAAAGACGATGTCGGATGGGAACTGTTGTGAGAAGACTGTGGGTTTTCTGGAAATCCAGACTGCTCCGCAGTACTTAGGTGGCTATGTGAGACCTCCATAAAACGAGAAAAGAGCCTCTGAATGTACGAAATGCCTGGATTTGTTTATTCAAGACTGCCTCACTATCAGAGGGAGTAGATTCATTAAGAGTAAAGAGTTTATTCAAAAAAGCACAATTTTCTGTTAAATGTATGCACACACTGGGTAAACTGAGAAAACTGAGTAAACATTATTTCATGATGAGAGGAATATCAGTAAACAGAAACCACTAAGAAACTGGCAGGTTTCAGTCAGTACTGTCCATGTTTTAATCCAATTGTGTCTCTTCTATTATGTGTGGAAGTCCATCCCTAGGAGAAAAAACATCCTTCCTCATAAAGCTCTTCCTTGACACTCAGGTCCTTGGGGTTAGTAAACGACTTCTTGGTTCATCTGAAGTTCTGCAATATACCAGAAATGAATAAATAAATAAATCAATCGTCGCTCTCTGAACAGGTGCGTTAACAAACACAGATATAAATGTGTACAAGTCAAACAATTTTTACTGTACCTAGTGACTTAATAAGATGCCTAAGATGAATATGACGCTACAATGATACAAGTTTAATAGATGGGCTAAAAACAAAATCCACCGACAAATGAAGGGTCCAGAACTTACATAAAAACACGAAACAACAGGTTTAACGAAAACATAAGCAGTGTTACTGAAGACACCACAAACACAGACTGAAACACGAGGGTATATATACAGACAAGGGAAAAGAGAACTCCTAGGCAAGGGAGAAGACAGGAGGATACAGATACAGGCGGAAACACTAAGGAGGAGACGGGGAATAGGGTGGAGACTGACTTCAAAATAAAAACAAGTCATACAGCAGAAAGATACATGGCAGGGGTAAACAAAGACATAGACATGGAAACAGGGGAAAAGACAGGAGAAATTACAAAGACAGAAAAACAGAGGAAACCACAAGGTGAACACTCCATCTATTATATCTCAGTTTTTTTATTTTCATTAGTTAATAATTAATTAATCAATTCAGAGCTACCACTTACATTACGTTCTGACTGTCAATTGAAAAAAGGTCCAGTTTAGTTTGTGAAACTGTCATATCTTGCTCCCAAAACCAAATTAATTCTGCCTTAACGTTCACATTTTGGGGAAGAAGTGGCTTCTATATCTTAATATGAGCTCGCATGTACAAAAGCAATGTTATGTGCTCAAGAGGGAGCGCTTGAAAAATAATAATTCCTCACTATTTTCATTTTAACACACATAGGAACAAGGCATCCCACTCACTAACCAGCTGGCACTGGCGCCCACGCTTTGCTGTAGGGGGTGGATAGGTGTGGGACCATATGAGATCCTGCTGGTAATCCAAATCTTTGCCAAAAGCACATTCCAGACTAGTTATACTGTGAGTTATTTGCATCTGACTAAATGATTCTTGGTCGTTCTCAGCCTTTCCATACCAGCAGGAACTGATCAGGATTTATTTACATTTGACATTTAACCTACTGTTACGAAACGAATGTACAAGACACTAAAATTAGTGATGCAGTCCTGCATTAGTGATGCACACAAATGAATGCAATTTTTGCGATATGGCAAAACCATATAACAACTACAAGCAACTAGCTCCCAAGACCCTAATTCTGGGAGCAATAGATAAGTGACAAATGCATGAACAAAGGTTTATCAAGACATTATTTCATGCCACATCGGTCAAAAATTGCGTCATTAGCTCAAGGGTTAAAAAAATATTTCTGCTATTAAATGAAATGCCTTTCTAGACCTCAAAGGCATTTCGACTTGAAAATGAAATTCACAATTTGGCGGTAGCTCAGTTGTGGGGTTTTGAGACACTGTTACAGTGTTGAAAATTCACAGCCTTATGTGTACATGCATGTCTGCACACTATTTGAATTGCGCCGCTAAAGAGAGATTGATGTGTATTTAAGAGATGGTCTATTTGCACAGGTGGAACGTTGGAAGCAGAACAGACGGGAAGACTGTTCTTTACACATGCTCTTAATTAATAGACAGAAATACCACCTGACTCCGAACGTGTTAAAAAAAAAGTCTCGCGGCCGAAAGCATATGAAAATCTCCACAGGTAACCAGCTCAACGCAGCTCTGACTAAACATATTTATGTACTCAAAACATCAGCTGGTAGAGGTGACCGCTTTTACAGGCTAACAGCTGGATTATGCTGAAAGCACTGATTTGAAAAAAAAAAACAAAAAAACATTCCTGTTAGTCAATAGCTGCCTTGGATATACAGTAAGGGTTCATGTAAGCAGGTAACCAGCTAAAATGAAAGACAAATAAATACATGTTTTAATAAAATAAACGTGGCCATCACAGCCAGCTGATTCTTTTACAACTCCTACATAAGGTGCTATAGAAGAACCTGTGTGGAAAATACCCAAGAACATCATGTTCATGTTCAACAAGCAGCATATCAGTCGAGGCACCTGTTTGGATTTAAATACATTTACTAACGAGGCCAGTTTTTACCTAATCGCCAAAGATCCAAAGCCCAAGCGTTTGTAAATGTGAAATGATGTGAAACCTAACCACGTAATAGTTAAGAGCTATATAAGCAAACTTTTTCATTCTGCTTAACCAATTTTAAAATCCAAAATACGCTGCCTAAATGCTTTTTAAAAATCTCGTCAATCTCCTTCTCGCTTTCACTAATGGGCACCCAGTGGTTGTTCCTATGGCAACGGCCCTAAACCATGCGGCGGCAGATGGAAGCAGAGCTGGAGGGCTAAATTTATCTCCCAGCATCCACGCTGACTAGCATACCCCCACCGCTCCATCCACCCTCCAGCCCCCCCAACACCCCCGCACCTCACACATACACACACCCCCAGTCCCTTACTCCTACAGTCCTCATCTTACTGGGCAGAAAATGACGGACAGACAAAAATCAATACAAGCCTTTCACACTTCCACAAAAACTTGCACCAAAAAACACCTGGAGGAAAACTGAGCTCTCAAGTAAAAGGCTATAAAAGGTAGGAGAACCACTATTACAGTTGAATAGTGAAAAAAAAAGCTAATAAAAAAAGCTTTTCGCCAATAACATGAGCTTCTGTTCTTGGACAGGGGTAGATCATTCACCATAAAAATGTCATTTCTGGAAAGAAAACGGAATGCACCACTTATATTGCACAATATGTTTTGGTAGAATGCCTTTAAACTTCTTTTAAAAAACGTTGTGTCATGACCTCTACGATATTCAAAATGCAAAAAGATGCAAATAACGTTCAAGGGAGGAAAAAAAAAGAAGACTACTGAATTTGTTAACATTTAGTTTTGTGAGCCAAGACTCTAAATAGATTGCACAAAAAAAAAAAGAATGCTGCTCTAGGGCCACTTTGCTTTCATTAATGTCATTCCCAGAGAAAGAAACAGTCCTGCACTGCAGACCACTGCTCCCTCATTCCCTTTCCCCTCCTTCTTCGGAAGCCTATCATGGATGCAGCATTAACAAGGCATGGGCTCGGCCAGCTCCAGCTTCTTCAGCAGGGAGCCACTGGCCGTGTCCTGGGACGCGGGAACCCATCCGCTGACATTAGACGGCAGGCACGTACACACATCACGCGCGGCGGACAAACCCCCCGAGCCGCATTGATCCGCCCCAGGACTCATTCACAGATCGCTGGCGTGGAGGAGAGCATGCATGGGGTGAGATGGAGTGGACAGTCAGTCCATTCATCCTTTCCCTGCCCGCTCCCTCTCCGACCAAAACCGTCCAGCGCGCGTCACTCGCTCTGCGCCACACGGGCTGAAAAATCGCAGCCTTCATGGGTACTGCCACGAGCACAAAACCTATAATGACTCAGTAGAATGCACAAGCACAGGCAGTACAGCAACACAGTGCCTTTCAAATGCTAGCAGGCAGCCCATTCACAGCGAACGGCGCACGGGAGCAGAGATCGTCTATGAGATCCGTCTCCCGAGCAGCTGCTGTCTTTGAGAAAAGCCTGGCTATTAACACTCTAATGGCAATAATATCAATGTCCTTTACCTGAACACAGCAGGTCTCCTCTCCAGCCCTGCCTATATTTCAGATCGGTCAGGCTTTCACTGAGGTTTGAGAGCGAATGAGTCAGAGAAGGAGAGAAAGGAGGAGTGCGAAAGAGAGAGAGGGAGAGAGAGAGAAAATGTATGAATGAGCTAGTGCAGTGACTGTGAGGCAGAGGGGAGGCGAGGCTTCTGTCTGTATACAGTGAGCTCACAGGTGGCTGGATGGACCGCTGTTTATGAGCTTGTCGGTTTCCTCTATTTTTTTTTTTTTTTACTCTTTGCTCCCATTATGTTTGTACTGCCACAGTTCAACCTGTGACAATTATCAGATAATCTTCTCCTTTCACAATCAATCATTTAAGCTGCAACAAGCAGATTGTGAATAGGCTGAGTTAAGGGAAATGCATGTATGGAAGCCAAAAAGGTATTTTCTAAGATGCATCCTGGGTCTTCAGAAATCAACAAAAGTTGTAGTCCTCTAGAGGGCGGCAGTGAGTAATGACTGTTAGTTGGATGTTTGTTAGTAACACCTTCAGGGGGCAACAGTGATAAATGTCTGTTTATTTGATTTTTATTAATAACACCTTTAGAAGGCGTTGGAGAGTATAATAACACCTTAAGAAGGAAGCGGTGATTAATGTTTGTTTATTTGATGTTTGTTAATAACCTGTTTAGAAGTAAGCAGTGATAAATTTTTGTTTATTTGATGTTTGTTAATAACCTGTTTAGAAGTAAGCAGTGATTAATTTTTGTTTATTTGATGTTTGTTAATAACACCTTTATAAGGAAGCGGTGATTAATGTTTGTTTATCTGATGTTTGTTAATAACACTTTTAGAAGGAAGCGGTGATTCATATTTGTTTATCTGATGTTCGTTAATAACAGCTTTAGAAGGAAGCGGTGATTAATGTTTGTTTATCTGATGTTTGTTAATAACACCTTTAGAAGGAAGCGGTGATTAATGTTTGTTTATCTGATGTTTGTTAATAACAGCTTTAGAAGGCAGTGTTGAGTATTGTTTGTTCATCTGATGTTTGTTATTAACACCTTTGGGGCCCAGTAGTGGTGCAACGGATCAAAAAACTCACGGTTCGGATCGGATCACGGTTTTAAGTCACGGATCGGATCAATTTT
>JBBPCY010000142.1:4725234-4739954 GCA_037974405.1 Brachyalestes nurse | reverse complement strand
CGGCCCCCAGCTCCAAATCCACCTTGTGCAGTTCAAATGTAACCTCACCTGCACTCAGAGGCAGAGGCAAACTCGACATGGTGTTTAAATCGGAGACAATCTGTGTAATAAAGCGCAGGCAAACTTGTGATAGCTGGGCTAACGGGCTAGCAATGCCAAAATGGGCTAGCGATGCTAACGGGGTAGTCGACTAGAAGACATATGCTGCAAAACAATTAAAACTTAACAATATAACAAGCGCTTTGAGTGAAAATATTATACAATACTACAAAATACTATAAAATACTTATCTGTTATATGTTCACTCTTCATAAGAGGATGGAAAAAGTTGTTTAGTAGCTCCCCATGTAACTTAAGTCTCTCTCAGCAGACTCCCAGTGAATGGGTGTAATATAATGAGATCTGTCAGGGAAAATCTTTTGATTCATTGACGTGTTTGTGTTTCTTCACTTCACTCTGGTGTGCAGGCTGATTATGGACCGTGACCAACCTGAGATCCTCCTTAATCTGTTTGGAGCCTGTCTCCTGGGAGGTAACACTCCTGTCCACATTTTCACCTGATTTATTAATATAATTAGTTTATTAGTTTTTAAGGGATGACTTTAGATTCAATTTGTTACTGAACTCATATGTGTTTATTATTATTGTTGCTATTATTTTTGCTATTGTTTTTCTGAGTCATTGGTATCAACTCACAGCGAATCACGTGTGTTTGTGTGGAGTGAGTGTGATCATGTGGTGTGTAGTGGTGGTGTTATTCTTTTTTTATACTTTTTCTTGCTTTAACTGTAAGTGAATCCAACGGGTAGCTCAGGCTCTGTTGATTTTTAGCTTTTGTATTTGATGCAAAGAAAATAAATATCGAACAATTTCTGCAGAGATCACATCTTGGTGTGAACCCGAACCTGAGTGACCTTCAGTTCTATCTGGGTTTGTTTCCTACTCCTTTGGGTGAATCTCCCTTAGGTGGCGTAGTCAGGCTATTGTATAAAACTTTATTCTCTATTAATTAGTAGTTCCATCCTCCCCCGCTTGCCACACAAGTTTAATTACATAAAATTATGTTCAACAGACTAGCTAGTTAGCTAATGAGTTTGTAGTGACCTGAAATGCTAACTGATAACTCAAAATGTCCACCTTGTCAATCATACACTATTATTACATACAATAACAGAAAATATGTGCAGAAATATTGTTCTTCTTAGTGTTTGTGTGTAAACAAGATTTCGAAGAATCGACTTCAAATGTTTCGACTCTCCGTGTCACCTGAGACTCCCAGATGCATTTAAATCAAAGAATCGATTCCTCCCTTGCCCTAAAATCTTTCAATATTAATTTGCAAACAGTAAAACCGGTAAAGAGGGCCGGGCGTGAACGATTTTAGTAATCTGGCAGTCACTTTAATTACTTTAATGTCCAAAAATTAGAAAAAACTGACCCAATCCAGACATACTACCGAATCACAGAAACATTAGGATTAGCTTAACATATTTAGCCTCATTAAACCTTTAATAACTTGGGGATCAAATGTTTTTCAGGGTTTTATATTGGTATTTAAAATGTGGATAAAGGTCCTGTGTTTATAAATAGCTAACATTAACCAACTTTACACTATTTACAGTTGGGAAAATCAGGGCATGGGTGTAATATAATGAGATCTGTCAGAGAAAAACTTTTGATTTATTGAGGTGTTTGTTTCTTCACTTCACTCCGGTGTGCAGACTGATTATGGACCGTGACCAACCTGAGATCCTCCTTACTCTGTTTGGAGCCTGTAATCTGGGAGGTAACACTCCTGTCCACATTTTCAATGATTTATTAATATTATTAGTTTATTGGGGATGATTTCAGAATCTATTTGTTATACAGTACTGTCTAAAAAGATGGTCTTTGTTTTGCTTGCATGATTCATACAGAGCGTATGTCAAACAAAAACATTCCTCTGAAACTGGTCAGGTTCAGGGACTGGACTGGAAATGAGTGTCTTTGAATGTCCTTCAGGAAGCCTGGAGAACTGTTCCTCAAGAACACATTAAAATAGAAAGTCTGGATCTTTGGTTGCAAAATTTGAAGAAATGAGGTGTGGCTCAAGATGGTTTGGTACTGTACATGTTTGAACATAATAAGAAACCTTATTTTAACCACACTGTGATTCAACAGTGTAAAAAGCAAAACAACTGAAAAAAAACTAAAGAACGTCTGGATATATATACATACCCTTCTTTGGAGTGACTGGTTTGGCAGTTTCTTCTACAGGTACTGCAAAGCAACAACAAAAATGTGTATTTAATCATTAATTTCTTAAGTTTCAGATGAACTGTGTGTTCAAGTGAGGATTTCAGCTGTTCATAGTGGGTGATTTTATCTGCTTTAAGATCCAGTTGAATCCAAATTATTATTTTATGGACCAAAAATACTGAAGGTGTACAAATACATTTGTTACAAAAACACAGAAAAGGAACTTGTTTTATTATGAGCTGCTTGTGTCCACACATTCACACACAAACACAAACACACACACACACACACACACACACATTATATTCTTATTCTCATACTCATTTTCTACATGTAAAACATTCCTGAAAATGTTTTAATAGACATTAAAATGATTAAATGAATGGACGATCATTATTATTCCGAACACTTTTCTACCTTTTTTAGAAGGAGCTGGTTTCACTTTTTCTTTGGCGACTTCAGGCTCTGAAAGACAATTTTCAACAAGTTGAAGTAAAAAAATAAAATTTTAAAAAAGAGACCAAAGATTAAGACCTTAAAGAACCTTTCAGTAGTAGGAACTGAAATGAAGACTGAAACATGCTTTAAAGGGTCTAAACCAAAGAAAAGAACCATACATCCTGCTTTAGATGTTTTTTATTAGCCTTGTGTGTGTAGATTTATTTTAGTTTATTTATTTAAATAAAACGTTTCATTCTAGTTAGAAAATATCAGGTGCTTTAATCAGGAAATAAAACATAAGAAAGATAAAAAGCCTGAATCAAATAACAGCACAATTACAGAGACTAAACTCGATACACTGGACGCAGGCGAGCCTCGACAAACAGGTCTTTAAGCTGTATTGAAAAGTAATTTTCATGCTGTATGAAGTTAATTCTCCATTATCTGCCATGATTAGAGAAAGAAGAAGCTTTTTATTGTGTTTAATGGGTTTTTTTGTAATTTGTGTGCAATATCATGATTCATTTTTGGAATTAAACTCTTTAAACTCTTCATAGCAAGAATGTTTTTGGTCCAACTTTCTGTCCTCCTTTCAAAAGACAAATGAAGGAATTCATCCAGATGGGACACTGCTGAGCTATGCATGAGTACCTTTTTTCACAGGAGCCGGCTTTGCTTTTTCTTCTACAACTTCAGCTGCTGTGTAAGAGAAAATTATCATTATTTAAGGGCCTGAATAAAGAATCTTACTGTGATCACATAAACATAAATGTACCTTTCTTGGATGGAACAGGTTTCTTCTCAACAGGTTCTGCAAAAGACAGCAAAGTAAAAAAAATCTCCATCAGTATCGCAGGTGAAACCCCAGAGGAACTCAGTACAGCTCAGCTGCTTTAGGAGTTAGAAGGTAAATATACTTATTGAAGCGGTAAGATTGTCAGAAACAGAAACAAAGGACCGAAACTGGACAGGACTGAAGACTTGGTTTACCTTTCTTTGGTTTGGGCTTTTCTATAGCGACCTTAGGTTCTGCAAAACATCACAGATATGCATCAAGTAAAATTACATAAATAGGAAATTAAAATAATTCCCAAAGCATATAACAGACAGCTTTGTAGAATTTTCTATTTGTTATGATATAAATTGGGGGTGTACTTCACATAAATGAAGAATATCAGTGCTGTAATATGATCAATATCACCTTAACAAGAGAAATAAAACATAATTTTTATATCATACCTGATATTCATTTGAAAACTGAACTATTTTTAACTGTAAATATTACAAATATTTAAATCTATCAATGTATATACAGTCATATGCAAAGGTTTGAGCAACCCTAATCAAAATTTGGTTGATTTTTGGTTGCTTGAGTGGAAGTTAGTAACACTTTACAGAGAACACACATTAATATGGTGTTTTTATGCAAGTGTTAGCTCAAATTTTATATTTATTTGCTGAAAAACATGCTGAAAAACATGAAAGATAAAATGTGCCATAAACTTTACACAGGCCACATTTTATGTTTTTCTCCCCAGTATGTTAAATTCAGCAATAAACAGTAATTGTGTATTTAAATGTGCAGGAGTTTGTCTTTATAGAGGATGTGCATATAAATGTAAGCTTCTATCATACAAATCTACTCATAACTTTCTTTACTGAGATGGGTTTAGCCTTCACTTTAGCAACTTCAGACCCTGAAATGTTTGATAAAGGTGGTCATTTTTCTTCAGAAGCCATTTTGCAGATATATCGTCTTTGTTTTTTATTTTCCAGAAAGTATTACACGTACACATTTTTTTCACTGAATAATACTGAATAATATATTATGTACATATTTTTTTCAAACATACCTTTCTTGGCTGGGACTGGTTTAGCCTTCTCTTTAGCAACTTCTAAAATGAAAGGTTATTTCAATTATTTACTTTCTTCATGGTTTTTATTTAAGAATAATATATTCTGAATAATGTTTTTAATAAAATATGTATTCTTGGGAACAAAATCTTTCTTCAGTGCCACTGTTGTTTAAGAATATATATGCAGTTATACACTAGAGGTCTGCACGGGACTTATTTTTCATCCCGCTCCCGCAGAAATGTGTAATATTTTGACCCGCTCCCGCCCGCATCTGTTATGGTTTGTCCCGCTCCTGCCCGCTGAATCCCGCAAGCAAGGCTGGTGGAATATAGGGTGGGCCAAAAATACCGGTCACATTTTATATAATATCTCGGCTTATAAAAATTAAATAAGGTACCAAATTTATTTGTTGCCTAACTGACATACAGGAATTTATGAAACATATATTATGTGGGCATGACTCCGGCTGCGAATTAAAGACGTCCTTTATATAAGGGTAGATTTGGCGAACCAGTTTTCTACAAAAAAATACAACCAACAACGTTTCTAACTACAGACCTGAATTCCAGATGTCTGACTTACCCTTCCAGGGCTTTTTGGTTTGAAATGTACCCTTTTTTACGAGAGCACTAACGGGTTCTACACTGAGGGAACCCTTCCTCTGCCATGGCTTCAGACTCCAAGCACCCACGTGCGCCGTCGCCCCGGCAACGCAAACATCTGCAGGTTCGGTCGGTCGCTACCACATATGATGTCCCCCACATAAAAACAAACTGTAAAATGTCTTCAATGCAAATGTATAGGCTACTTTGCGGGAGTCCAGAGAACAATGTCTTTGTCCAGATCCCGCGAACACATCTATTCCTGCCCGCTCCCGCAAGAAACTCTCAAATGTAGACCCACACATGCATTTGCGTTGCGTCCCGCGGGGTCCTGCGAGCATCTCGTCCCGTTGCAGACCTCTAGTACAGAGGTCCTACTTTCGCCCCCTAGTGGTAAAAGACGGCAAGGACAACTCTGGGAATTGGAAAGCACGCGATTCAGCCTTCTCACACCGCGACACGGGTTCGTGGACCTGGGTATCGCAATTTCGGTTTTGTATCTTTTTTTCGTATCTTTTTGTGTATATGTATGTTTATGAAATTACACTATACAAGAATAAATAGAAGCACATTGTTGTTCTGGCTTATTGTTTTGATTTCAGTTCTGGGATAAGTTTCCATAAGGAATTTTCTATATTTGTCCCAAGAACACTTATCTGCTTGCTCAGTCTTGGTAAGTTTGTCACATTTTGACTTTGACTGTTTCTGCAGGGCCATGTAGTGATGGGCAACAACGCTGTGTCGCCGTACCAGCAGGTTATTGAGAAGACCAAGAGCCTCTCCTTCCGCAGCCAGATGCTTGCCATGAACATTGAGAAGAAACTTAGTCACAGTAGCAGGAACGAGGTACAGCACCTGACTGAATGGTTTAATATGACCTGTGACAATCATCTTTTTCTTCCGTTGTGCTTAATTCTTCATTATAAAAAAAACACCCGTTACCTTTATAGCGTGAATTCACGTTGAATTAACCAAATTTGCTAGAGCCCCATTGTTTAGTAGTAGCTTTTTTTTTTTAAGTTTCAAAAAATTTACAATAATTTATTTAGAGAAAGTACAACTTTCTTGTTTGATACACATACTGATACCTTGAGGATCGTCTAATACTAAGATTAGCACTAAGTATGTAAATGCGCTCTGGATTATACTTTTTAAATAAATTGATTGTGACCAGGGATGCATGTAAGTTGTAAAATATAGCCAGTAAAATTCACCATCTCTGCCTGCTTAAGGCTGTGTGGGTGTTTCAGACAGTGATTAACTGTGGGGTATCCATGGCAACATGAATAACATCACATCTACAGGCCTTTTCCCCTTTTGAAATCTTTTATTTCCTCATAGAAGTTGGAAAAATCGTGTTCAACTGGGAGTAATGACTGTAACTGTGGTAGTTAGTCCTGCTGACTAATGCCGCACTGTTAGCATTTGCCACCTACAGATCCACTATTATACTTCAACCAATTATGATACATATTTTGCCACCTACAGATCCAGTATTATGCTTTAACCTTTGCTTTTTTACCGGAGATACATATTTTACCACGTTTAAGGGCTGCTTTTAAAATGCTATCAGTAAGTGAAATGTTTATGAAGGAACCTATTGTTAAAAGCAGCCCATCCAGCTCTGCAGGTATCAGGTTAACAGGCTCCTTCACCAATATTGAGTTATGGTTTAATTTACAAAAAAAAAAAAAAAACCCTCAAAACTGAAACATATGAAGTAATTAAAGTTACAGTACTGTATATCCACTCTTTACATATTATACTCAATGATTTTGTAATTTGTATTGTATAGTGTACATATTATACTGTACTGTTGTGTTGTATAGGTTCCTATTGTTTTTGCTGCTTCTACCTTTGTTTTGTCCACTTTCTCCAAACTTGTCGATCTGTAGCTCCTCATGGATTATGTGACATTTCTACTGGAATGTGATTCTGAGAATCCCATCTGCGCCATCTAATTAAATTAAATGTCATGTCAAATGCACACGTACATTTCAAATCTGTTTGTAACAATGTTGCTTTATCCCTCCCAAAATTGTATTTACTTTGTTCACATTATTCATACTGTTATAATTCATATAATTCTTATTAACAAAAACTTTTCCTTCACAGACTCCCAACTGGGCAACCCAAGACTCCAGCTTCTACTAGATCAGCAAAGAAAGACCTGGATGGATCAGGTCTTCAAACCCATGCCTACAAGTGATAAACCTAGAATTTTAATTTTATTTTTATGAAAATTTTATTCCTATTGTTTTTTTTTTACTCGTTTTGCCATGACTATTGTTAAGTTATACAACCAAGAAAAGCAGGAATAGTTTCAGTTCTGAGCAGTTGATAGCCATGATACTGTTTTCTGCCAGTGTTAAAGAACTATGTAATAAAAATGTTACAACTGTTCACACAAACTTCTTTATCTCCTTATTTACCGGTATGAGTTAGTGAAGCCTTTACAATATCAGCAAATTGGTAGATACTGGATCTGATTTGGTTGTTACACTATTATTACACCATAATAGTGTAATATCATGGGGCAGCTGGTGTCCTAGTGGTAGGGAGTTGCCTCTGCGATCCTAAGGTTGTGGGTTTGAATCCCAAGACTAGTGGCATCATTGAGGTACCTTTGAGGAAGGTACCATTCCTACACACTGCTCCCCGGGCGCTGTGTTCCTGGCTGCCCGCTGCTTCACTTGTTTATTTGTTAAATGCAGAGAAAGAATTACACACTGTTTGCTGTACTGTGGTGTGTTCACGTATGACTATAATGGGCCACTTTACTTTAAAGCATTTTTTGTGTTGTTTGAGATTTGCCACCTTGACTTGCAGTACATTAAACAAAGTAACGCTCTATATTGATCAGCACTGCGAGTCTAAAAGCACAAAAGTTTCACTGATCGATCAACAACATTTGTACAATAGAAAGAATGATACAGCATTTATTTGAGCCATCTCATCAAAAGACTTATTTCCTGTTCCATCCCCACATGACTGCTCCCAGCAAAAAAAGAGGACATACCTCTTTTTAATCGAGTTATAATGGATCTATGCGCTACAAAACATGTTCATGAAGTTCTTTGCACAAAATCACTCTCCCATAAAGAGATATCACCAAGTTTATTCTTCACAGTTTCAGTCCCTTTCAAAATGAGCCATTTAAGGGCTCTGTCCCTTTTATGCAAATAAGCTGTTTCTGGCCACGCCCACCTATCCCATGCTTACGCTGCGTTTACCACACGTGAAAATTTCAGAAAACAGAGGCGCTATCCAGCCCTATATGTTGGACCCTGAGTCGGACCCAGAGTGAGATGAACACGCACTTCATGTGGATCTTCAACTAATCTAGTGGGCGGGGCTTGACAGGTGAGGGGTGGTCCTATGCAAATTTCCTCCTGATTTCAGAATAAGGGAACCGTCCAAACGGCTCATAGAAGCACATGATTCCTGACACCAAAATCTTTCAGTTGACTCACAGAAAACAGTTTTTTATCATGCTTGGAGTGTTTATAGGAGCAGTAGAGACACAAATACAAAAGGATGCAAAAAGTGAGTTTTGCATAATATGTCCCCTTTAAGCAATTAAGTGAATGGCCATTTAATGATATTTATATTTTTGACCACCCAACCAAACTCTAGGGAAATGAAAAATCCTAAAAATTCAGGACTTGAAAGAGTTATTGGATCTCTATAAAGTCTAAATTTGCCAGAGAGCATAACCAGTGATTAGGAGAGAGTCGCGGACAGGGAGTGGAACTGGATAAAACTAAACTGGAGGGAAAAAATGTAACAATGAGCTCTTACAAATAAATGATCTTGGGTTTATAGGTTTAAAGGCAGGTAAGGCTGTTTTTGAGCATTTGCGGGCCCTGAGATATACCACACATCAAACACTGTAATCATACTTTTCTTTATACTATAACAGAATGACATTTAAAAACGTAACATGATGCTTCAAAACAATTTCAAAATGTTAGTTTCTTTCTGACATCTGATAAGTTGGAATAAACAAACGTAAAGAAATGCTATCAGATATTATTTTTTATTACAAAATCAAATTAAACAGGACCACCCATGCTTTCTTTATAATGAAACATGCAGTTGGTCTTTAAGTTATCTGTGATTCGCTCACCTAATCATAACATTCAGTAATTTATCAAGATGATAACATTCCCAATCATACATCAGTACTTCACACTGCTAAGGAAGCAATGTTACTTTACTTTCTGACAAGCAATATTACATACATGAGGAAAAATTCTTAATCATTTAGTCTTATTGCAGAGGCTGTTTTTTCATTGGTAGACTTGGTCTTTGGTTGTGTGGTGATGTTTCCTTCACTAGATGGCAGCAGTGACAAGCTTTTTTTTTTTTACACCTAGCAACTATTGGAAAATCTTTCAGCCAGTATCATTTACAGCCATTACTATAAAAACTCCCTGACCCTGATTACCTTGTCCATGAATGTACAGCCCATGACAGTCTCGTTAAATGGAGAAAAAACTGTTCTGAGGTATTTACGTGGTTGTGAACTGAAATGTGGGTGTTCCTGTAGTAATGGACACTGAAAGGACATCTGCACTGTTTTTGTGCTCTCTCTATAGTCTTTAGGCTATTGCATTATAAATCTACTGTATACTGCATAAAACATTGTAGTGTGGCTAAAATTATATATAATTTTTAAAATTGCAACTACAGTTATAAACATTATAATCATTTATGCTTATAATTACAGGAAATTGTATAACAGCATATATATATATATATATACATAAGTATTAATTTATATATATGTGTATATTTATATACACTCATTGCCCTCATTGTTGATAAGATAAGATAAACCTTTATTAGTCCCACAGATGGGAAATCTGCTTGGTCATGGCAGAAAGTGGACAGTACAAAGTTAAGAGCAGCAAAAATTAAGAAAAACAATAAAATAGAATAAAATACTATGTCACAGTACAGTATAAAATATAATATTCAAATGTACAGTATAAAATCTAGGAATGTAAATATAGAGATCTGTGTTGTAAAAATATACATACATGTATGTAAACTGTGAGTAAGACTAAATGTAGACTTGCCATGTTGTATACATGCACACAGTGAGGATACGTGTATAAGCATTGTCTTGTATGTTGCTCAGATGGTCCAGGAGGACTATATTTCGTCTCACTGTGTACTTAAAGTTTATGGCTGGGAGGATAATAAAGCTCTACTTGACTTGACCTGGTGTGAGGCAGAAGTTCCACACGCATGTTCCTCTCCTGAGAATCTGATGTTCTCGTCACAGTACGGATACTTTCCGTGAAGTATGGTGCTGATTCATGACGTCAAGGGTTTTTACCATACGGTCTCTTTCTAAAATCAATATTCTAAACTTTATATTTAAACATGCAGAGTCCAAGTCATTGCCCTCAGCTCCCCGGCATGCGACGTGTCATTTTAAACTGCCTCAGGCACATTTCTGAGCATCCCCCTCTACCATTAGCAGACAGGTTTCTGAGCAGGAGGAGAAAAAATGAGGGTGTGTATGAGTGTGTGTGTGTGTGTGTTCAGTCTGGGAGTGGCAGCAGGATATACCAGGCAGAGTTGCGCCTCTGTAGTCGCTGCTCTTCTCTGTGGAGGAAAACACACACGTGCGTACGCACACAAACACACGCCCACTCCTCCAGAGCTGACGTGGGCTGTGGGCTCGATCTCTCCCAGCTGTTGCCCAGCTGCCTCTGCCACAGCACCAGCTCCACGCAGGAAGGAGAAAGAGAGAGCGAGAGAGGATAGAAACACCAGCGCTCAAGAATGGATGCCTTACAGGACTGGGCCTCGGCATACCCGGCCGCTGCCAGGCTGCTGTGGGTCATTGTCCTGGTTCTGGCCACCCTGCTGGTCTGGAGCTTCTTCTTCTGCTGCTGGGACAGCTACAGCTCAGTCTCACCTCTGGAAACCTACCTTTCAGGTAAGAAAGCTTTTCCTCATCACCTTCACGTCTGGAGTCAGCTCCACTTGCGTAATCTCTCCGTTCTTAGTTGGTAGAGCACACAATGAAGCTTCAGTCCTTCAGTGGCCCAGGGCTGTCAGCAGGAGAGAAGAAACGACCTCTCGTAAAAGCAGCCGCTGCGGAGAGTGAGCCACTGAAAAAGAAACGAGAACCCGCGCAGTGGAAAGAGTTTCCTTCCCCATTCATCCAAAGTTGTGCTGGTTTCCAGGACACCGTTTCCCCTCATTTTTCCATAAGTGGCAGCGATTTCGCTGCTCAGCCCAAATTCTGCGGTTGGATTGGTCTTGGCTGACTATGTGCAGTCCCAGTCTTTTTTTTTCTCTCTGTTGTCAGTTGAAGGGGTGTTGAGCCTTCAAATCACAAACTATCACCAGCTCCCAGCAAAAAAGGGAGCTGTGCGATGACAAAGTCTGTAAAGTTATTCATAAAGTCAAGTGTAATCATATTACAGAAAGGATAAATGAAAGGAAAACTCATTTTAAATTAAATTTCATCAGTGGGTCTATACACATGAAATACAATCAATTCAGCTAGAAGAGCCTGAAATGAACTGAATAAATGAACAAAAGCAGTGTATTCTGACATAAACCATGAAGGAAGTCCTCTCCAACTCTTGAAACTCTGACCAGGAGAGCAGAACCCCCCCTTGCTCTAATATTCAGGTGGTCCTTAGGACTTTGATTTGTTGGAGACAGTGAAACCAAGAATTGGAGGAACAGGATCTTCATTAAAGAAGTTATCTCTCATGCATACATTCCAATTCCCTGCATAATAATATTCATAAAATTCACAAGCTATTCAACATATTTTACAAAGATATCACCTCATAACAGTATCAGATAATTACATTTGCAATAAAGATCTTATGAACAACCACTTGCCTTCTTTTTTGGATTAAAACACTGATAAAGTTTCACTCCCCGCTACACATATGGACACAAAGCTGCAAAACAGCTAGTTTTGAATGCAGGCCCTCACTTGCTGAGTATAGAAGTTGACTGTGCTCAGAGAAATAGCTGGGCTGGTTGTCTGCTATCTGTCACTCCGTGTCGTGATGAAGCCCGAGGCCTATCCTCCATGCCTCACTAAAACAAGTCAGACATCTTAGTCTTCTAGGTGCGTCATTTTCCCAGATGTTGATTAATTTTCCCTTCTCTTCTAGGTTTATCCATCATTCATTTCAGTCGTGTGTTTTACTGACTCACCCATTTGAACGATGTCAACAAATTTGCTTATTTTTAACATTTCAGCCACGAAGAAAAACTCTAAGACGAAGCATCAGAGCCAGGTAAGAAACTCTATCCCACAATTACGAAGGCCAAATCATCTCATCGATCTAATTCTCTCAGAGTGTATTCACGTCTTGGGCTGAGAAGTCTAAAGTTAGTGTGCTGCAGTCTGTAATTTTAGACAAAATATTTTGTTGCCAAGGATTTGTGAATGTTTATATTGATGCTGCTCTACCCTTGGGAGCCTCTAGAGGCCAGTAGTGGACCATGACCTCTTGGCTGGGACCGCTGTTGCTTTTTATTCCGAATGACTTGCAAATCTGGGGCTTTCATAGCATCCTAGTTCAGGGCAACCATGTATTCGGCAGTGTCACTTATACAGTGTTTTGTAATGTGTTTACTAAAACGTTTTCAACATGAGCGTGTTCTATTTGCCGGTTTGTTTAGAAGAGGACAATCTCACATTCCAGTGTCAGTGACAGTGCTGTCTTGGGATTAAAGCAAACAGCCATTCATTTTAACCCCTGGGAAGTGATGTCTTCATTCATCAGCTCTCAAATCGCCTGTGGGCCCAGTATATGCCTTACACAGTAGCTTGGAAAAGAAAACTGTCAAATCATTATTTAAATGAAAGCTGCTCTGCATACCAAGCAAAAACACCCTAGTAGAAAACACAGGTTTATGCAATATTATAATATTCAATGGTCACATGTCCACTGCTGTCCACTGAAAAAAATAAAGTACAAAAAGTATATAATCTCTTCTTCATGGCTGGAAAATACTTGAGTGGTTGTACTTTGTTATTGTACTTATTACTGACTTAAGCTGCATCGTCTTATTCAATTACATTTTCAAATCCGAGACAAATTACTTCTCAACACAAACCTTAAAGGCAGTGTCTTCTTTTCTCTAGCCAGTCAGTTCCGGTGCGTTTGAATTTGTGCATGTTAAAGCATTCAGTCAAATTCTATGTATTGGTAGTAAAATGAAGGTCTGCTAATTTGTCTTTGTTTTATATACAGTATTGTTTTGTTAATGTTACAGAATGATTCGAACAGATTGCTAATAGAACATGACTGCATTGATGATAAACTGATGAAGATAATATTTTTTTCCCCTATAATTTGAACAGTGTTCCACACCTTTTCACTTAAACATGCTTGATTGTACTGATTTCATTGGGCCAGTCTACTAGTCCTGTTTTATGCTCTGATTTAAATGCCATCAACTTCCCATTTGTTTACCTGACACCCCTAATCACAGTCACTGTCACAGTCTAACAAGGAGCCCTTTGTGCAGTCCTGGATGTGGACGCTTGAAAGGGCTGAAAACACCCACAGAATTCAGCGCTATAACCTCTTAGTGGCTCACTCAGTATTGCCTTTGTCCCATACAGTCACTCACATTCAGCTGAAGTCAGTTGCTTGTGTCCGTGTGAGTTTATACCAGAGGAACTATTTTTCCGTAGGTGTCACTTTGCGAGCCTGATGAACTCTTTGATTTCACTGTTGTTTCAGCGGAAGAAGAAGCCAAAGGAGAAAAGTGTCACTTCGGCTTTGGTCAATGACGGGATCGTGGGGATGATCAGTCTGGCGGCCCCGCCCACTCAGGAGAAGCAGAAGGCACTGAAGGAGAAGCAAGGGGAGGATGTGAAGCAGGAGAAGAAGAGTGAGAAGCAGGTGGAGGGAGGGAAGGAGGGGAAGAAGCTGAAGGAGAGGAAGGGTGAGGAAGTGAAGAAGGAGAAAGCGGTGGAGGAAGTGAAGGCGAAGCAGAAGGAGAAGCAGGGGAAGAAGGTGGAGGAGGAGAAGCAGGTGGAGGAAGAGAAACCTGCCACGGTAAGGAAGAGGAACAAACGCCACCTGAAGGTCACTATTGCTCCTGGAACCGTGACGTCTGAACCTGCAGAAAAGGTGAGTGTCCAGGTGCTCTTACTTTGTGAACTACGCAGTGTCTTTTTTTGCTGAAAACGTTTATGTGTTGATCAAGCCATTATGGTCCTATTAGTGTGTGAACATCATTTCGTTATGAGTATCTTGTACTCAATGGCCGTTTTATCAGAAACACTGTACAGGTGCACTTTGTAGGTTATGCTTACAGACTGTAGACTGTCCTGGCCAGACCACTGTCAGCAGAAGAGATGCTGGCATGGTAGAGTTTAGCACTGGTACAAGTTTATCAGGCAGAGCGGCTTTGATACAGTTAGTTATTTAATACCTACAGCTCCGGAAAAAATAAAAGATCACTGCAATTTATTTTTCAATCTGTACCTCTATGAGTGTGAAACCATTCCAGTCCAGTGTCTGTTAAACTCCTACACAAGCACCTCATTCTGCTTTATGAGGGACTGATTAGTGA
>JBBPCY010000142.1:4678991-4713387 GCA_037974405.1 Brachyalestes nurse | reverse complement strand
ACAATACACTACTTTTGAATTCATCAGTGAATTTTGCAATAACAATGCAATTAATCACAGAAAATCATGATTAAAAGTTTCAATCATTGCCCAGCATTACTTTTTTTGTTTCCTTTTGATTGTGAGTGATTGGTTTTTATATTTGTAATATGTTCTTTATGCAGCATTATTTAAAAATGACTGGGTTTTAATAAATGAGTTTTGAATTATGTTACAGTATGTCACTCTCAGAACTCGCTACAGTGAGCTGATGACCCTGACAAGCCAGTATATTAAATTCATCATGGATATACAGCGACGCCTAGAGGACGAGGAGGTAAGAGTTAAAGGCTATGAGAAGGAGTAACATACTCCAGGACTTGACTGTGTTTCTAACTTAAAGCTTTTTAACATTTTTTATATTGAAGTGTAATGTATGGAAAGTATACAACCATGGAAAGAGCAGTTTTTTTTCTGGTTATTGCTTTTGTAGTGTGTGGGAGTGTGTGTGTGTGTAAAATGTGCAGGTCTCTATTGTTTTATACACTATTGACCAACACTTTATTCAAAATTCCAAACAAAAACATGTTTGGAGAAAATGTAAAAATAGTACATATAAATAATTTATTATACCTTGGAAATGTTAAACTACACTCACATTATTTTACAACTGCAACAATTAAAACAGTGATGTTCAGAGCAGAGAGTGTGTGTGTGTGACTCTGTTTCATCCATCAGAAACTGAATCAGTACTGCACTCAAACACACACACACACACACACACACACGGAAAACTGTACAGAACTAAACAGAAAAAAGGGAAAAGTAGTCTTTTATTTTTTTCCATGGCTGTTTTTTGTCTTAGTTATGAACAATATGAGACACAATTTCAGTTGGAATTTACATATAAAAATAATAGTCTTGAGTATTTTGAGAGGGATGACCCTTACGTCACGCTGGACACTTGTTAGACAGTAGACAAGGTGCTCACCTAGGCCATGAGTAATGCTAGTGGTGCAGCACATCCCATTTCCCCAACGGTTTCTGTCTCTCATTTTCTGTGTCCAAAAAAAGCAGGGGGGCATTTTCTGTATCTCTAATCACAAGAAAAAGCCTTGAGTTATTGTAAATATCCCTCAGCCTGAAGCAAACTCAGCATACCATATAGTCAAGAGCGGCATGCACTTTTACACCAGCAGACACCATTAAAATCCGAATGGTGTCGTGTCATTCCCTGTGAATTTCTTTTCTCGGGCAAACACACAATGTACCCCCCCCCCTCCCCCGTAGACCAAAATAACATGTTTTCCTTTCATTCTTTGTTGCTTGGGCTCTCAGTTTTTCTCAGTCAGAGAATGCTTCAGGCTGATTGCCACCTTTTCTCTATAATTATATATATTTTTTTTTTCTGAGAAGCACAATTTTGGTTTACTCCCCCTTTTCCTTTCTAACTTGCATTTCTGTTTGTTTGCTTCTCTATACTGCTTGCCAGTGCTTTATCATGATGAATGTTTATCATGTTTGGGCGCTAATGAGGTAAATTTTCACCACAATGCATTGTTATCATATTCTAATTCCGCTGTGTATAGCCGAGTTGATGTGCCAAATTCTCAGATGATCTCGTTATATCAATTATTTTCTTAAATTCAGTCCAATTGATGTTATGTTGTTTACACAATATCAAAGAAAAGACAGGATGTTAAGCCATTTTTTGCAATAGCAGTCATCAGATGCACTGTTTTTAAGACACTCCATACCTTCTGCATTTCACTCTGACACCAGTTCAGTTGCCATGCTTTATTTGCTGCATCACTAGAATATATTAACCTCTAGGCACTGATTCAGATTTTATGTTTGCATTTCTCCTATGCATACTTATGCTTGGCTTTTTTTTTCCCTTTCACACTTCCAACTGCAAAGTACTTCATGCTCAATCACAAGATTAACACCAAAACGAAGGAAACTATTCTTCCCTTGGCTGCAGAAGCCGCGTACTCATTATACGATGACTAGTCGACGTTCGGGGTTTTAGAATAAAGAACTATGAATTTGGGAACTATTTAAGTTTGTGATACTTATTTTTCAAGCCATTCCAAGAAGTAACACATCAATAGCATGATGCCATTCAATATTCCAATTGTTTTTATTGTGCTGTGAAGTGACTGTGTCTCATTCCGTGTGCCATACATTAATGAAATGTAAACTGTCTTCTGTAACCTGGTAACACCGTAACTCCTAATTAAGTAGGCAATGTAACTTTTCATGTACGTACATTCGCGTACCTACATGTGTCCATATCTATAACCTAAATAGATATAATGTCTAACCATCGATGCTTAACCCTGTTTTATTATTTTCCTTACTATTGCTTCCACTAATACAGAAAGCTACGGAAAAACTTAAAGAAGAAGAGAAGAGAAAGATGGCGGAGATGCAAGCCGAGTTAGAAAAGCAGAGACAGTTAGCAGAGTCTCATGCCCAGGCCATTGCCAAAGCGGAAAAAGAGGCAGAGGAGCTGAAGATGAAGATGAAGGAGGAAGTCGGCAAAAGGCAGGTCTTTGCAGTTGATGCCGAAAAGCAAAAGCACAAAATCCAGCAGGAGCTGCATGAACTCAGGGACATCTCGGAGCAGGAGATTAAGTCAAAAAGCCAACAGGTAGACGAGGCCCTGCAAAGCCGAACCAAGATAGAAGAAGAGATCCGCATAATCCGACTGCAGCTGGAGACGTCAGTGAAGCAGAAGACAACAGCTGAAGCTGAACTTCTACAGCTTAGGGATAGAGCAGAAGAGGCAGACAGACTCAGAAAGGCGGCCCAGGAAGAAGCAGAAAAGCTCCGGAAGCAAGTCAATGAAGAGACCCAGAATAAGCGTAAGGCAGAGGAGGAGCTGAAGAAAAAATCTGAGGCGGAGAAGGAAGCCGCGAAGCAGAAACAGAAGGCACTTGAGGACCTGGAGAGGTTCAAGCAGCAAGCTGAGGAGGCTGAGAGGCGCATGAAGCAGGCCGAATTTGAAAAAGAGAGGCAGATCAAAGTCGCAGAGGATGTGGCGCAGAAGACCGCCGCCACAGAGCTGCAGAGCAAGCGCCTGTCGTTCGTTGAAAAAACGACAAAACTGGAAGAGTCATTGAAACAAGAGCAAGGCACTGTTGTTCAGCTTCAGGAGGAGGCAGATCGTCTCAGAAAGCAACAAGCTGAAGCAGACAAGGCAAGAGAACAGGCTGAGAAGGAACTGGAGCTATGGAGGCAGAAGGCTAATGAAGCTCTCCGTTTGAGGCTTCAAGCTGAGGAGGAGGCCCATAAGAAGAGCGCCGCTCAGGAGGAGGCAGAGAAGCAGAAGGAGGAAGCAAAGCGAGAGGCAAAGAAGAGGGCCAAAGCTGAGGATCTTGCTCTGAAACAGAAGGAGACTGCAGAGAAGGAGCTTGAAAAACAGAGGAAAGACGCTGAAGAAACCGCCCAACAGAAGCTTGCAGCAGAACAGGAGCTTATCCGTTTGAAATTAGACTTTGATCACGCCGAGCAGCAAAGAGTTCTGCTGGATAATGAACTGCAGCGCCTCAAAAATGATGTGAACACAGCCGTAAAACAGAAAGAGCAACTAGAGGAGGAGCTTTCCAAAGTAAGAAAGGAGATGGAAGTTCTTATTCAACTGAAATCCAAAGCTGAGAAAGAGTCAATGTCGAGCACCGAAAAGAGCAAGCAGCTTCTTGAAACAGAAGCAGGTAAGATGAGGACGCTTGCCGATGAGGCAGCGAAACTGAGATCAGTTGCGGAGGAAGCAAAGAAACAAAGAAAGGTTGCAGAGGACGAAGCGGCCCACCAGAGAGCCGAGGCTGAGAAGATCCTCAAAGAAAAGCTGGCTGCCATAAATGAAGCGACTCGTTTGAAGGCTGAGGCCGAAATGGCACTTAAAGAGAAGGAGGCTGAAAATGAGCGCCTCAAAAGAAAGGCAGAGGAGGAAGCCTATCAGAGGAAGGCCCTCGAAGATCAAGCATCTCAACATAAGCAAGACATTGAGGAAAAGATCGTTCAGCTGAAGAAAGCCTCTGATGGTGAATTAGACAGGCAGAAAAAAATAGTTGAAGAAACACTGAAGCAGAGGAAAGTTGTTGAAGAGGAGATTCACATTCTGAAGATCAACTTTGAAAAGGCCTCAGCAGGAAAAAACGATCTGGAACAAGAGCTGAACAAACTGAAGAGCGTCGCCGATGAGACTCAGAAAAGCAAGAAGCAAGCAGAAGAGGAGGCAGAGAAGTTTAGAAAACTGGCACTGGAGGAACAGAAGAAGAGGGAGGAGGCCGAGGAAAAAGTGAAAAAGATTGCAGCTGCAGAAAAAGAGGCAGAAAGACAGTGCCAGGCTGCTCGGCAAGAAGCCGATCGTCTCCGAAAGAAAGCTGAGGAGGCCAAGCAGCAGAAGGAGGATGCTGACAAGGAAGCTGAGAAACAGATTATTTTCGCTAAAGAAGCTGCGCAAAAGTGCAGCGCTGCTGAGCTGAAAGCTCAGGATGTTCTTACCCAACAAAAAGAGGACAGCCTTGCTCAAAATAAGCTGAAGGACGAGTTTGAGAAGGCCAGGAAACTGGCGGAAGATGCAGAAAAGGCCAAACAGAAAGCTGAGCAAGAGGCTGCTCTATTCCGTCAGAAAGCAGATGAGGCCGAGCGTCAGAAGCAGGCAGCTGAAGCCGAAGCAGCTAAACAGGCCAAGGCCCAAGAAGTTGCTGAAAAACTGAAGAAAGAAGCTGAAAAAGAAGCATCTAAACGTGCAAAAGCAGAGACAGCCGCGCTGAAACAGAAGCAACAGGCTGATGAAGAGATGGCCAAGCACAAAGAGCTTGCAGAGAAAACCTTGAAGCAGAAGTCTGTGGTGGAGCAGGAGTTAGAAAAGGTAAAACTACAACTCGACGAGACTGACAAACAGAAACTGGTCTTGGATGATGAACTCAAGCGACTAAAGGATGAGGTCACTGTTGCTGTTAAGCAGAAAGCTCAGGTGGAAGGTGAGCTCTCTAAAGTCAAGGGCCAGATGGAGGAACTAGTCAAACTGAAGGAGAAAATTGAGGAGGAAAACCAACGGCTTATGAACAAAGATAAGGAGAATGCGAAGAAATTGCTTGAGGAAGAGGCTGAGAACATGAAGAAGCTGGCTAAAGAGGCAGCACAGCTCACTGCTGATGCCCAAGAAGCTGCTAGATTGAGAGAGATTGCAGAGACTGAACTTGCCCAGCAGAGAGACTTGGCTGAAAAGATGCTTAAAGAGAAGATGCTAGCCATTCAGGAAGCAACAAAACTGAAGGCTGAGGCTGAAAAGCTCCAGAAACAGAAAGACAAAGCTCAGGAAGAGGCCCAGAAACTGCTGGAGTCCAAACAGGAGATGCAGCAGCGTTTGCAGCAAGAGACCGAGGGCTTCCAGAAATCTTTAGAAGCAGAACGTCAGAGGCAGAAAGAAGTAACTGCTGAGGCTGAGAATCTGAGACTCAAAGTCACACAGCTGAGCAATGCACAGTCAAAGGCTGAAGAAGAAGCTAAAAAATTCAAGAAACAAGCAGAAGAAATTAGAGCCAATTTGCTTAAAACCGAAAAACAAACCACAGAAAAACTGTCTGTTGTTGAGAAACTGGAAGTGGAGAGGTTGCAGAGCAACAAAGAGGCAGACGATCTGCGCAAAGCAATTGCAGAACTTGAAAAAGAAAAGGAGAAACTGAAAAAGGAGTCACTGGATTTACAGAATAAAGCAAAAGAGGTATTATCACGTCATAACACTGAAATACTAATTTTCCTGAAAATAACCAAAATCCCTTTCAGTAACACACTGTTTAAGCTAATGCTGTTCTAATTGATTTGTTCTTATGAATATTGCTGATCAGCAGAAACATGGACAGCAATTTGTCATGAACAAAGTTCTTCGAGATTTATTTTTAATTACTTATGCAAGTCATATTCAAAATTTAATATTTGTCACCATAAAACATGTTCCAAGCTTAGATTTGCTTAACTGTATGTACCATGTTTTAAATAAATTGTATATTAGCCATGTCAGAAACAATTAATTCTAGAATTATTTCACACCTAGTGATGAGAGAATCATATTTTTTGTTTGCATTTTTGAAATTAACACAATATTTCTGTTTCATCATAGATGGCCAGTGCACAACAAGAGCAAATACAAAAAGAAAAGACGGTCCTTCAGGAGAGTTTCATCACAGAGAAAGAAATGCTCTTGAAAAAGGAAAAGACTATTGAAGCAGAGAAGAAGAAGCTGGAGGGACAGTTGGAGGATGAGGTGAAGAAAGCTAAAGCCCTTAAAGATGAACAAGAGAATCAGAGGAAACAGATGGAGGAGGAGAAAAAGAAACTTCAGGCTGTCCTGGACGGTGCAGTCAAAAAGCAGAAGGATGCTGAGGAGGAGATGCTCAGCAAGCAAAAAGAGATGGAAGAGCTTAAAAAGCGAATACAAGAACAAGAGAAACAAATGGGTGAGGAAAACAAAAAGTTACGAGAAAAGCTTCAGCAGCTCCAGGTGACGCAGAAGCCTGCAACATCCCAAACAAAGGAAATTGAGATCCAAACAGACAAGATTTCTGAAGATGAGTTAGTGACAGCAACGGTGCAAGAAACAACGAAGAAAGTTATCAACGGCTCTACAGACGTTGAAGGTGTGAAGGCAAATGGAGACTCACCTCTAGCATTCGATGGAATCCAGGAGAAAGTGCCTGCAAGCAGACTAAATGAAATTGGTGTGCTGACCAAAAAAGAATTTGACAAACTTAAAAAAGGCAAAACAACCGTGCAAGAGCTCAGTAAGATGGACAAAGTCAAGATGTGTCTGAAAGGCAAGGATTGCATTGCTGGCATTATAGTGGAACCCAACCAAAAAATGAGCATCTATCAAGCTTTGAAGGATAAGAAAATTTCACCCAGCACAGCTGTGACACTTCTTGAAGCTCAAGCTGCATGTGGATGCATAATCGATCCCATTAAGAACAGAAGGCTCTCTGTCAATGAGGCTGTAAAGGAATCCGTTATTGGGCCTGAACTGCACAATTCATTGCTCTCTGCTGAAAGGGCTGCGACAGGCTTCAAAGACCCTTTCTCTGGACATAAGATCTCAGTGTTTGAAGCCATGAAGAAAGGTTTGGTTGCAGAGGACCAGGCCACTAAAATGCTTGATGTTCAAGCAGCAACTGGTGGCATAATCGATCCAGTGAATAGTCACCGTGTACCTGTTCAAACAGCATGCAAACAAGGTCAGTTGGATGAGGAGCTAAACAAAGTCCTGTCCAATCCTCCAGATGATAGAAAAGCATTCTGTGACCCCAGCACCCAAGAAACCCTCACTTATCATCAACTGATGGACAGATGCAAAGCAGATCCTGAAACGGGACTCCCACTTCTTCCTGTTACAGAGGCAGCATCGGTTATGGAAAAGACTTACACAGATGAGGAAACTAAGGATATATTCAGTAAAACAAATGTATCTGTACCATTTGGAGAATTTAAGGGCAAGATGGTGACCATCTGGGAAGTGATCAATTCTACGTACTTCACTGAAGATCAGAGGAGAGATCTTATTCGTCAGTATAAATCAGGCAAAATTACTGTAGAGAAAATCATCAGGATTGTGATAACTGTTGTAGAAGAAAAGGAGAAGAAGAAAGAACTTGCCTTTGAGGGTCTGAGATCATCTGTGCCTGCATCTGAACTCCTGGATTCAAAGATCATCAATAAAGATCTATTCAATGAGCTGCGTAACGGCAAAACATCCGTTAAACAAGTGTCTGAGATGGAACCGGTGAAAAAAGCCCTCACGGGAACAAACAGCATTGCTGGGGTGTTCATTGAGTCAACCAAGGAGAAGATGTCAATCTTTGAAGCCATGAAGAAGAACATGCTTGGTGCAGAGGTTGCACTACATCTCCTAGAAGCCCAAGCTGGAACAGGCTTCATTATTGATCCAGTAAAAAACCAAAAGCTCTCAGTTGATGATGCTGTTAAATCTGGGATTGTCGGTCCAGAGCTGCATGAGAAATTGTTGTCTGCTGAAAGAGCAGTGTGTGGGTACAAAGATCCGTACACTGGAAAGACTGTATCTTTATTCGAGGCAATGCAAAAAGACCTCATTAACAACAATCACGGTGTCAGGCTCCTGGAAGCCCAACTTGCTACTGGAGGGATCATTGACCCAGTGAAAAGTTATCGGATTCCACAGGACATCGCTTGTAAACGCGGGTACTTCAGTGAGGATATGAACAAGAGCTTAAGCGGATCATCCGACACTAATAAAGTATTCTTTGACCCCAACTCAAAGGAGAGTGTTTCCTTTGCACAGCTGCAGAAAAGATGCATAACTGACAAAGAAACAGGCCTTCTGTTGCTGCCACTCTCAGAAAATGCAATCAAGTCCGCAGAATCAGATCTTCTCTTGGATGTTCAAACCAAAGAAGCTTTGAACAAGGCAACACTGGAGTTACACAGTGGACCATTTAAAGGAAGAAAAGTCACTATCTGGGAGATCATCAATTCCGAATATCTAACAGAAGAACAAAGAATTGAGTTGATCCGTCAGTATAGATCAGGGAGCGTTACAATTGAAAAGATCATTAAGATTGTGATAACGCTGGTTGAAGAAAAGGAAATTAAAAAGCAGCAAGATACATTTGATGGTCTCAGAGAACCTGTTACTGGCACTTCCCTGTTTGAATCTAAAATCATTGACAAAACCACTTATGAACAGCTCAAACAAGGCAAAAAGAAGCCAAAAGAGATTAGTGAAATTGATTCGGTTAAGAAGTACTTAAGAGGATCTGAAACCATTGCTGGAGTGTTTGCTGAAAAATCAAAAGAAAAGCTCAGCGTTTATCAGGCGATGAAACAGAAATTACTAACACCCAATACAGGCCTTTCCCTGCTGGAAGCCCAAGCTGCAACTGGGTTTATTGTTGACCCCATTAGGAATCAGAAGTTTACTGTGGATGATGCCGTAAAAGCTGGCCTTGTTGGACCTGAGCTTCATGAAAAACTGCTGTCTGCAGAGAAGGCTGTAACTGGTTATAAGGATCCATACACTGGTAACAAAATTTCTCTTTTCCAAGCCATGCAAAAAGAGCTTGTTCTCAGGGAGCATGCCATTCCTCTTTTGGAAGCCCAAGAGGCCACTGGAGGGATCATTGATCCAGTAAACAGCCATCGTATCCCCACGGATATCGCCATCCAGCGAGGATACCTTAATAAGCAGTTGGAAAAGTCCTTCACTGATCCTTCAGATGATATCAAATGTTTCACTGATCCTAACAAAGATGAGAATGTCACCTACAAACAACTGACAGGCAGATGCATGAAAGATCCTGAGTCTGGTGTTTTCCTCTTACCGCTTTCTAAGGCTGAGGTTCCAAAAGAAGTAGAGAAAACGTATGTGTACACCGAAGAACAAGCACAAACAGATTTGGCCAACACACAAATAGATATACCACACAAAAGCTTTGCAGGAAAGCAAATGACTTTATGGGACGTCATGGCTTCAGACTTGCTTCCAAATGAGGATAAACAAAGGCTTATTCAACAGTACCGTTCTGGGAAAATCACAAAAGAGAGAATGATCATCATAGTAATTGAAATCATCGAGCAAAGAGAAATCATTAAAACAGAGCAGAGTATGCTTTGTGATGTAATCCGACGCAGAGTTACAATCGAGGAGTTATATAGCTCCCGAATAATAGATCTGGAAACGTACAATCTGCTCAAACAAGGCAAGAAAACCATCCGGGAGGTTATGGAGATGGTAACTGTAAAGCAATACCTCTTTGGTACTGGCAGCATTGCTGGAGTGCTCTCTGACAACTTTGCAAAAGTTAGCATTTACAATGCCATGAAAAGAGGCCTCATTAAGCCTGATGTTGCAATTGATTTGCTGGAAGCGCAAGCAGCAACAGGATTTATCATTGATCCTGTGAGACATGAATTGCTAACAGTTGATGAGGCTGTCCGCAAAGGTCTTGTTGGTCCAGAACTCCATGACAAACTCTTGTCTGCAGAGAGGGCAGTGACAGGGTACAAAGACCCGTACAGTAGTAAAGTCATTTCCTTATATCAAGCCATGAAAAAAAATCTGATTCCCGAAGAGTATGCATTAAAGCTCCTGGATGCTCAGATCGCGACTGGTGGCCTTATGGACCCTGAGTATAACTTCCACCTCCCAGATGATGTCGCGATGCAACGTGGATACATCAACAAAGAAACAATGGAGAGGCTGTCAGATCCTAGTGGAGATGTAAAAGGATTTACTGATCCAACAACAGATGAAAAGCTTTCTTATCACCAACTTCTTAAGAGATGCAAAATGGACAAAGACAGTGGCTTGCATTTACTGTCTCTTGCAGACAAGAGACTGCTGTTCAGAGGACTTAGGAAGCAAATTACTATAGACGAACTACTGCGCTCTCAGATTATCGACCAGAAAACCTACACAGAGCTTACTGAAGGCATCATCTCGGTGGAAGACGTGAGCAAAGACTTGAAGAAATACCTTGAGGGCACAAGTTGTATTGCTGGAGTGTATGTAGAGGCTTCTAAAGACCGACTGTCAATTTACCAAGCCATGAAGAAGAACATGATTAGACCAGGCACTGCCTTTGAGCTGCTAGAGGCTCAAGCAGCCACTGGATATATCATCGATCCAATCAAAAATCTGAAACTGACGGTCAACGAAGCTGTAAAAATGGGAGTGGTCGGCCCAGAGTTTAAAGACAAGCTACTCTCTGCTGAAAGAGCTGTGACGGGATACAAAGAACCATACTCTGGAAAGATCATTTCCCTATTTCAGGCAATGAAGAAGGGTTTGATTCTCAAAGATCATGGTATCCGTCTTCTGGAGGCTCAGATAGCCACAGGTGGCATCATTGACCCAGAGGAGAGTCATCGTCTTCCAGTGGAAATGGCATACAAGCGTGGCCTCTTTGATGAGGAGATGAACAGTATTCTCACTGACCCCTCTGATGACACCAAAGGTTTCTTTGACCCAAACACAGAAGAGAACCTGACTTACCTCCAACTGATGGAACGATCCATGACCGATCCTGAAACTGGACTTGCTCTCTTACTGCTAAAAGAGAAAAAGCGTGAAAGAAAGACCTCTTCCAAGTCATCCGTGCGCAAACGCAGAGTAGTGATCGTGGACCCAGAAACAGGGAAAGAAATGTCTGTTTACGAGGCATACCGCAAAGGTCTCATTGACCATCAGACATATCTGGAGCTTGCAGAGCAGGAATGTGAGTGGGAAGAAATTACCATCTCATCATCAGATGGTGTCGTCAAGTCCATGATTACTGACAGGAGATCTGGACGTCAGTACGACATAGATGATGCCATCACTAAGGGTCTTATAGATCAGTCTGCTTTAGACCAGTATCGTGCCGGCACCTTGTCCATCACTGAGTTTGCAGATATGTTGTCTGGTAATATGAGTGGCTTTAGATCACGCTCATCTTCCTTTGGATCCAGCTCATCATATCCCATGAGCCCAGCTCCATCTATCAGGACCCCGGCAACAACCTGGAATGACCCAACGGAGGAAACTGGGCCCGTGGCTGGCATCCTAGACACAGATACTCTGGAGAAAGTATCTGTGACAGAGGCTATGCATCGGAATCTTGTTGACAATATTACTGGTCAAAGGCTGCTAGAAGCACAAGCATGCACAGGAGGTATCATTGACCCAAATTCGGGAGAAAAGTTCACTGTAGCTGATGCAATGAACAAAGGACTGGTGGACAAGATCATGGTTGACCGCATCAACTTGGCTCAGAAAGCCTTCCAAGGATTTGAAGATCCAAGAACCAAAACCAAAATGTCAGCAGCACAAGCCTTAAAAAAGGGTTGGCTGTACTACGAGGCCGGCCAGCGTTTTCTCGAAGTACAGTATCTGACCGGCGGATTAATTGAACCTGAAGTTGCAGGCAGAGTATCTCTGGATGATGCCGTAAAGAAGGGGACTCTTGATGCACGCACTGCACAGAAACTACGAGATGTTAGTGGATACTCTAAATATCTCACATGCCCCAAAACAAAACTGAAGATATCCTATAAAGATGCAATGGAAAGAAGCATGATTGAGGAAGGCTCAGGCTTGCGTTTACTGGAGGCATCATCTCAGTCTAGTAAAGGCCTTTATAGCCCATACAGTATTAGTGGTTCTGGATCAGCCTCAGGATCAAGATCTGGTTCCAGAACTGGATCCAGATCTGGCTCTAGACGAGGAAGCTTTGATGCTACAGGCTCTGGGTTTTCCATGACTTTCTCTTCATCTTCCTATGGTTCCCCAAGCTATGGACGCCGATACGGTTCGGGGGAGCACAGGGATCTGAATATGGATGAACTGAAGAACGTCCTAACAGCATTATCAAACAGCAGGAATTGTTGCTCTGAAGAGAAGACAATGTTTTCACTATCACAGCCACACTGCTCTTTAGTTGTTTAATTCATTTAAAAAAAAAATATTCTGCTCTGCATGTGGTTGCTATGGGCCTTGGAAAGCATTCTTAAATTATATTGCCTTTGATTTTTCATTTCTTATTATTTTATATATTTAAATGATTTTCCAAATTATTATATATAAAGTATGGTGTAATACCTTCCATGGAAGATTTTTTTAACACTATTTTTTAACACTATTACATATTGCAGTTATCAGTGTTATCCTACGCTCATGTACTCTTCTTTTCAGCCTCAAGACCACTTCATGTGGTTTATTCAAAAATTCTGCATTCTTTTTATTTGGAAATGTTATGAATACAGAATGTTTTTGGAAGACTGACGCTTTAAGTCAGATTGAATATTCCTGGAAAGTTAATAGAAGGACTGGAAACCACCTACAGAGCAGAATCTTATTCAGAGCACACGAAGAAACAATGCTTCAGAAACACTTTTTGACAATGCTGCCACATGTCAAAGGGGATTTTTGCCTTCTCCTTTTCATTGGATATGAACTCAGAATTAATCAGAATGGATTCATTGGACAGACAATAAATATAACAAGCTGCAGCAAAATGGCACTGAAATACCTTCTACAAACGAGAGACCCATCCTATTCATACCTAGTCTTCCTCCGTTCCTGTCTCATCTCCCAAATCAAAGTGGACTTCAATTGAGCCTTAACTTTACCACGTGTCTGCATTCATTGCACTGTAAGTGTAACTACACTTTTTTTCCTTACATTCAATCTGATACTATTACATTTTTGCTTATTTACATACAAGGTCTTACATAACATTATCCAATATCCCTCAGAATTTACATTGGCAGCACTTTACATTAGATTTTCAAATAAATCCTCAGATTTTTTTATCTGGCTGGACAGCTCAGTACAGCAAATGTTTGTTCAGTATATTTTATTACAACACAAAATGTGATAATGATACTACATTTTTTGTAATTGGTTCAATTTAACTAGCATCTTTACAATAACATCAAGCCATCTGTTCATTTGACAAACAGCATAGTCTCTACCGCAGGGAGCATTCATGTTTAATATGTAGCAATAATGTTTAATATGTAGCATTCATGTTTAATAATGTGCAATATGTTTCATAGTTTTCCTTATTTTAACGAGATTGTAACACCAGGATATGATATATTTAACGCAATTGATGATGCACTAAAGTTTGTAAAAAAAACAAACACCAATCAATCAGTTCACTCCATATGAGTCAAATTAATAGACACTGATAAAAAAAATCTTCATTAAAATATTGTTCAAAATATCAAGAAAATATTGAATTGTGAGTTGAATAAAACCAAGGGCTGCATGTATTAACTAACAGTAAAAAATGTATCTGTCATTTTGTCTTCATTTTTGTGCAGTGTTCTAACAGACATTGTTATGTATGTTCCCAATTATTATCCACAGCTTTCTCTTGCTGAAAAGGAGGACTGTCTCCTTGAAACCTAACCACCACATTCAACCTGCAGAAAAGGTAGTTATTCATGTGCGTTAGGTGCAATATTGTAATGTTGTTAAATGTACCACTGGTGCCACATGAATGCCAGGCAGCCCTTATAATTATACTTTATTTCTTTATGGTTTGTTCTAGACCATGTCTACGTGTTCCACTGCCCAATGGAGAGATCCAATGAAACAGATTGCTGCAATCAAAAGAACCACAAATAAACCCTGTTTGATAGACCAACATACATGTTCTGCTACCTTCATTCGAGATTCTGTTCTGCATCGATGATTCTTCATATTGTTCACAAATTGTTTACATTACGTTTTAGGTCAATTAGGGGAAAAAAAGCAATGCCCGTAAACATTATCATAATCAGGATACTTGAAAGATGTAAGACTCATTTGTAACACTAAATTTTCATTAGGGTGCTTGAACTTTGTGCATTGTATATCTATGTTGCCATTTGTTAAGTTTTAAAATTTTCACTAGAAAAAGAAAATGGGAGCTGGGTACTCATGAAAATAAACAAAGTCAAAGATTGTATATTTCAGTACGTGGTGCATTTCTAAAGGAACAACAAAGGTTGTTCTGTGTAAACACTTCTATAAACTGTTCTCTATACGTACAACATCTGTACATGCAAAGGTGTCTTATATATATATATATTTCTTTTGTTTTTACAATTTTACCATTTTGCTGTTTGGCTCATTTTTCCCATTACATTTTTGCTCCAGTTTCCTCATAGAAATGTTGTCTTCTGTTTCTTTTTTTAAATACTCGATTGCTGTACTGTAAAGTCATACTGCATGTGAACATCAACTGTATTTTCCTACGTTGAAACTTTTGCTTTGCATGTTTTTGCTAACATAGATGCAGTATGAACAACTGCGTTCAACGAAAGCCTTTTTTGAGTTCACTTCTTAAAGCAGTTCAAGGAAATATTTGAACCAAGATTGCCTTGTTTTGGAAAATGAGGCATGATAAAGAAGATTGTATTTATAGGATGGGATTGTATTCTATTGTAAATAAACTATGAAAATATCAAACAGTTTGGTGTTTGAAATCTATCCGTAAGAACATATTATCAACATAGTGGTTTTCAGAGCATTAACTTCACCAGGTGTCCACATTCATTGTATTGTAATTGTAGATTTTTTTCATTAGATTCAATTTGATTCTATTACATTTTTACTTATTTTTAGTACATACTTAATATTATGCAACAAACCTAATATTATGCAACAAACATAAAAGTCCTTTGCACGTCCTTGGCAGCACTTTGCATGCTCTAAATTTTTAAATACATCCTGAGATTTTTATTTGGCCGGACAGTGGAGCTCAGAACAGCAAATATTTGTTCAGTATATTTTATTACAACATAAAATGTGATAATGTTTATAAAGATCTATTTATGAAAATTGGTCATTGTTCATTATTGGTAACTTTTTGGCCAAACCACCATTGCTTGAAATTGGTACCTGGTAAAATGACTTTTCTTCCTACCCTGATGTGCTCACCACTCTGGAACTGGGTAAATCTGGACTCATCAGAGTCCAATCTTTACGCTCCCTAGCAAGTTGAAGCCTTTTTTGTTCGATTAGCCTCACTGATAAGTGATTTTCTTAAGACTACACTGCTGTTTAGTCCCAAACCCTTGAGTTCCCTTTGCATTGTGCATATGGAAATGCTCTTATTTTTCACTGTTAAAATGTCACATCGGATTCATCTCAGCCACGCCCTCAAATGAGCCCGTCACCTGAATATTAGGTGGCTTTCACCCTGGGCACGCGTGTGTGAGGCATGTTTGTCTTGTGTGTATGTGGTCGTTAGTAGCAGGGTCGGCGTCAGAGCGGATCTACTGGGCTGGCATCTAACTGACTATGGGGGGGCACTATCGATCGTGAACTATATTCAGGCTGTTTTCACATTTGGTCCGTTTCAGCCCATAAAGCGAACTCAGATCGATTAGTCAGCATTTTTGCGTATATGTGAACACGCCCAACGAACTCAGACCCTCTGAGGGTGCTTTTACATCTGTAGTTCGGTTCATTTGGTCCGGACCAAGGGCATCAAATGATACATTGTAGCATTTTTCTGCCGTTTTGGGTCCTTTTCACACCACACTGATTGTGGAAATGGTCACGTGACAACATCTAAAGTTACATCACTGTTGGCCAGATGTGCCATTGAACATATTTCCTAAACTGCTTTTCGATTGGTCAGAATTAACATGCGGGAAAATTCCAATGGAACTCGCGGAAGTAAACAAAGCCAGGAGTTTTATTCAAGTTTTATTAAGTGCATCCCGCACTTGGATGTACTGCTGGCGGAGTTTCTTTGCCTTAACCCTGCACTGTTCTACAAATCCATTAAACCCGCCCTGAGCTGTTTGCTGAATGATGAAATATTGCGGTGTTCTTGTGAGTTTGGACCTAATATGATCATCAGACCAAACTTCAATGAGGCTCCGCACCTCCTCACAACTCGGCGAGCTGTCATGGGGCTAAAAGTACTAACTGTTGCTAAAGCGCTAACTGTAAACAAATACGTCTCCTCATCCCATAATGCACAGCTCAGCTGACTACAGCAGCTGGATTAGTCCAAAAGGCGCAGTACTTTTTACAGTTGGGTCTGTTCGAGTTCGGATCGTGTTCTCACCACAAAGGAACCGCTCCAGGGTTCGTTTGAAAGCGTGCTGAGACCACCTCGTTTTTGGCCCACTTTTGGTGCGCACTCGGGTTCGATTGTTACATTCACACATGCCCAAACGAACTGCACCAACCAGGAAAACGAATTCTGGTGCGATTCAACCAAACTAAATGAGGCATGTGTGAAAGCACCCTGAAACGAACCTCGGGAGGTGGTCTCAGTTCGGTTCGCTTTGAGTACGCGGCACTGTTCGGTAAACTCACGCGTTTTGAACATAAAGCGCTCCGAGTACGTTTTGACTGTTTTCGCCCTCTAGGCTTACCGTAGGTACATCACGTGGGAAACCATATCTGTCTATGCGAGAAACACAACCGAAAAATAAATAAAATAAAAAATACGAATAAACTAATAAATTATCATAAAAATAAAAACCCCAAAAATATATAAATAAAGTGACTGAAAGATTCTTGTCAAGATCAAGTTTCTTTAGCAAGCTGCACAGCCTCAAAACACTCTTTCTCTCCATCAGCTGAAAAACGATAGTAGCAGAGATCTTTTTGGAAAATGTAGAAGTTTGGTAGAGCTTTTAACCATCTACTCTTATGTGGAATACAGTCCCTAAGAATAGTGAATGTGAGGAAACTGCGGCGGCAGGTTGGATAAGGAACTTGAAGTGTGAACAGAAAAAAAACTGAGACCCATCTGAGCTGAAGTGGAGCAGAAAGATTCCCTTTCAAATTAACTCACACTGAACATAAAAATAATCGAGTTCCCTTCCTGTTGGTCCACTTTTTGGACCGCTTCCAAATATATTTGTATATTTGTAATTCTCAAGACTCAAGACTGCAACTTACTCACGAAAGTCCCCTCTGTATTACTCTGTATAGACTATATATCAATTGGTGAGGATTTCACCACATGCTGTCAGACTGGGAGTCATAATGCATTCACAAGTGTATAATGTAATAATATATTTTCAACATACAGATAATACAGTTTAACAAACAAAATATATTGCTACGTTTGTCAATAGACATGACTACATACACTAAACTGAAACGTACATAATATTTTTCTCTGACACAGTCTCCAATTTGACCTGATAGTAGACAATTTATATTAATAAAAAACAACACAAGATGGTGCCACAAACCACAACATTTATTGTTAATTGAAGATAGCATTATGTGAAGTTAGCAAAACTGCAGGCCAATCTGGCTAGGCCTAAAAATGTTAAACAAATTAAATTTACTTAAGTATTGAAGTAATCTTAAATGATCCATAACTTTTCTACAAATGAATTTATGCCAGTGAAATTGAAAACAGCTGGGATCAATACATCCTGGCAGAGAAAATATGTAGCTATTAACATTTAATATTAAAGCTGAACAGTAGGTTTATACGTAACGATATAAAATACAGCCCATGAACTACTGGGTAAGGTGTAGGTAAGAACAGAGTATCACAGGATAAATTATAGAGTACTTACTGCATAAGTATGCTGGAATAACACAAACAACATGAAAATAGTTTGCATACTCTCTGGACTACTGTTGATGAGACTGGGTGCATCAGAAATCATGGGAATATCACACTTGTAATTCAATTAAAAGTGTAGCATATGTAATGGTAGGGCAGTTCATTGATTCATCAAAAATGCATGACATAAACTGGGTTATCTTAATTAGTCAGGGTGCCAAATTAATGTTTGTATTGGACAAGGCAATGTTAGACAGATAAAGCAGATAGCTTTCATGTAGTTTGTGTTATTCCAGTATACATAAGCAGTAAGTATTCTATCATTTATCCCTTGATACTTTTTGTTACGCCATTTCTACCTACTCCTTACCCAGTACTTCACAGGCTGTAATCTAAGGGTTTCCTAAATGGAGGCTGTGTGGGCCTAAATCTGACTCATTTTGTGTGATGGGGTGGGGGTACAGAGTCTGCGTGGACCTAATCCAGACATCGTTCCTATTTGAGGTGGTGCGGGTGCAGAGGCTGTGTGGACCTAATGCAGAGTGAGGGGTACAGAGACACACAACAGAGAAATACAGATTTGGGGCAGACATTAGTTTTTAAGTTTTTTTTTAAACAAAGCATTGTCAGCACATACAGTTTTATTTTCTGATTGGGACAGATAGGAATTGTATGGTTATGCTATACCTGCTAATGAGATTTCTTTAACAATGGAAATTGTCCACTTTTCACAACATAGGCTAATTGTACAGACCAATGAACAACAACTCAACAATTATCCTGCTGTTTAGTAATAATGAAAGTCGGATTTGACATTTACAAAAAAAATCAATCACTTAGACTTACCATTAGATCTAGAAGAGTTGCAGGCGATGATTGCTAGCATTGAACCTTCTAAGTACTTTGTCCTTCTCAGTGCTTGTGTATCGTTGAGTCAAATCCTTCTCGAATGCGAGCTGCACCAACTGGGCCTTTCTCTCATGCAGCAATGAACGTCTGTGCTCTGAAAAAACGTTTCTCAGAGTGGAGAATGAATTCTCACACATTGCTGTGGATGCACCAAATGTTAGGGCATGCTTGAAGGCAGAAAGCACGCTAGGCATAGCAATAACAGTTTCATGGTACGTAGAGAGGATGTGCTGTACAGTCCACAGTCCCCCAGTGGCTTGTCTCTGTGTGATGAAGAACTGCTTAGCAACCTCGAACTCAGCAGCAATTACACAGGACTATGAGAGGCCCAGGATATGCTTCACGACCATTGCATCAAGGAAGTTACTACTTTCTGGATCTAGTGCGACAAGAGCTCTGGTTAACTGAGTGTTATGCTTGCTAAATCTCTGACCTAACTCTCCAAGCACAGAACAACAGTGCTGTAGTACATCCTCTTCAGTTCTGTTTTGATGTCAGGTTCCCGGTGTCCTGTACTACCCATAACCACATAACTGTTCATCCTTGAATTCTCTTGTCGTGTGCGTTTGGGTCTTGGCGTGCAGCAAGCTATGGCTATATCCCACACCCGATTGAACTTTTCCTCACAGTGAAGTCTCCGAACACACTCTGTTGCACTGGTGACTAAACTTAACCCCATCATTAAATCAGTGTCCTCTCTCTGCAGAATTTTGTTGGCTGGATCCAACAAGGAAAGTATTGTGTGGACTAATTTGGCAGTGAAAATAAAACGCATCAGGCCTGATGCCTTAACTCTTACCTCTGCGCTGTAAACAAGAGGATTGTCTATCTTAGTCAGAAACGAAGTCAAGTCATCAAAAGATTGAAGAATAACTGACTCAGTAGCAAGATGGCCTGTCCACCTCTGTTCAAGGAGGCGTTTGAGATGCACACCCTTATATTGCACCGAAATCGTGGGCTTCTTGCAAACCTTGTAAAGAGCATTGCAGACTTAAAAAAAATCAATGACAGTCACCTCTACAGACATGGCATGCACAACAACAAGATGAAGTTGGTGGTTAAAGCAATGTACATAGGGTATCTCACAATCAAGTTTATTCTGTAGCAGCCTCTGAAAGCCACCGTGTTTCCCCGACATTAGGGCAGCCCCATCGTACACCTGGCTGAGGATTTTTTATACATCCAGCCCAGCTTTTCTAAGCTCTGCCAAAATGATATTGGTTAAAGTCTCTGCATCACCTTTCTCAGCAGTTGCAATGCACACTAGGCGTTCACTTCAAAGGATTCATTTATAAACCGTATTACAATCGCAGTTGGGTTGCGTGTTCCATCTGCTTTTAAAGTGTAGTAAGAGTAGCCAACTTCTTCCACTATAGCCTCCGTCACGATGTTGCTAAGTGTTCTTATGAGTTAATTTTGGATGTCGTGACAGGTGTAAGTGGCATTACGAGGAATCGTTTTTACAATGTCAGCCAATTCAGAGTCTTTTCTGATAGTGTAGCTTAGTAGGGAGAGGAAAAGGCCAGAGCCACCCTCTGCCATGTTTTCAAAGGTGTCGATCTTCCCTTGAAAGGGCAACTGATTTTCAACCAAGAACCCTATCACATCTATCTGGAAATATAGTACCTGTTTCTCCGTAGTTGGTCGACATTGACGAGAGTGGATATTCCTTTTCCAGACTGGAGACGTCTCTTTCTCTCCTTCCACATTGTGTAGCATGATATATGTTCCTTTGACGATTCATGTTTGTGAAAGCCCCAATTCCTTACTGTAGCATTTTTATAGTTTCGATAGCCCACACTCCCAAACACATCCACTGTACCCGACCGCAGAGATAAGCCGGCCATCCGAAAATAAAAACAAAATGCTGCATCGGTGCTGACACTGTATTCCAGCAAGTCTCTGGTGTTATACCAAGTGGAAACAAATGACCACTTCTTACCACAGAAAATGCTGTTTCAGAACAATTTGGTTTGGTTTGTCAATCCCAAGGTCATCCACAGTTGTACTGATGTTACTAGGTTGTCTTTCACAGCTAAGATTGTGGTTGTTGCTATCAGTTTCTTCAGTGGAGTTGGTGCTGACAGTTGAGGAAATAACGACATTATCCTGTCGACCTGCTGTAGGAGGCCTAGGTGAACATCCACCACTTAGCCACGTTCTTATATCTATTCATTTTCAGTCACAAATTACCATTACCGTTGGACGAGCTGTCTCTTAAATTACACACCCTTATGAAAAAAGGCCGCTCAGTTTAATGAATCGCTACCCTAATGTGACCGCTAACGGTTGAAAATTCCATTTTCCGTGCGAAAATCAAATGCCGCACCAAAGCAACAACCAATCAGCACCAACTAGCCTACATTCTTTAAAGTGAATTTATAATATGACAAAAAAAATTTAAACCGCTCTTTATTAATATTGTGAATGTTTACACGTTTAATATCTGAAAAATAATTAGATATAAAAATCGATATTTTGGACCCTGTGGTGGTGGGTGCTGGAGCGTGTGTAGGGGGGCATAGCGATTGACTAGGGGGGGCAATGCCTTCGAATGCCCCCCCCTTGACGCCGGCACTGGTCTCTGCGCTGTGACAGTGTTACCGTTGGCGTGTATTTTGCTTCTGTGCTGATACAGTGTTCACCGTAAGTGTGTATGTTGTTCCTGTGCTGTTACAGCATTGCCGTAAGTGTGTATGTTGTTTCTGTGCTGTTATAGTGTTGCCGTTGGTTTGTATTTTGTTCTGTGTTTGTGTGGCTGGTTCTTGTTTTTCAGATTTAGAGTGATGGCACAGTTGCAGCAGTTTTCATTTGGATCACTTCTTTGTCTTTCCCCGTTTTCTCTCTCTATATTGGCTTCTTTCCTTCTCTCTTTGTCTTCACGTGTATCTCTTTCTTTCTCTATTTTCTCTACCCCTATCTGATCTGGCTTCGTTATAAAAAAATGAATAAATAAAGATATTAAATATAACAAAAGGGGCTCATACTGGTAAAGCTCCATTTGGCAAAGCAACAGTGTCTGGCGCATCATGGTATCCAGTTTCACATTCTGCTTGCTGAGCTGACGGATACAACGGGGGAATTTTAAAAGAATAAAATAAATTTTAATCATTGCCCAGTGTTAGTTTAAATGTTTATATATATATTTTTAATTTAAGAAAATGTCTAAAAACATGTTTTCACATTGCCATTATGGAACATTTTGTGTAGATTTTGTAAAAGAAAACTACACTCAAATCTTTTTTTAATTCAGTCTGTAATGTAACTAAATAAGGAAAAAGTGAAGGAGTATGTATCTTGAGTACTATTTTAGGCATTTGGTCTTTTTCAGCTCAGATATACACTACACTGCCCAAAGTATTCGCTCACCTGCCTTTACACACATACCAAACTTCACACTTAGCACAATGCAGTCAGACAAGTACCATTCTCCTGGCAACTGCCAAACCCAGATTCGTCCATCAGATTGCCAGATGGAGAAGCGTGATTCATCACTCCAGAGAACGCACCTGCACTGCTCTAGAGTCCAGTGGCGGCTTGCTTCCACTGCATCCGACGTTTTGCATTGCAGTGGGTGATGTATGGCTTGGATGCAGCTGCTTGGCCATGGAAACCCAATCCATTAAGTTCTCTATGCTGTTTTGGAGCTAATCTGAAGGCCACATGAAGTTTGGAGGTCTGTAGTGATTGACTCTGCAGAACGTCAGTGACCTCTGTGCACTATGCACCTCAGAACCCGCTGACCACGCTCCGTCAGTTATGTGGCACCACTTTGTTGCTGAGTTGCTGTTGTTTCCAATCGCTTCCACTGTGTTATAATACCACTGACATTTGACTGTGGAATATTTAGTAGCAAGGAAATTTCACGACTGGACTTGTTACACAGGTGGCATCCTATCATGGAACCATGCTGGAATTCACTAAGCTCCTGAGAGCCACATGTTCTTTCACTAATGTTTGTAGAAGCAGTCTGCATGCCTAGGTGCTTGAAGTTATACAACTGTGGCCATGGAAGTGATTGGAACACCTGAATTTCATTATTTTGATGGGTGAGTGAATAATTTTGGCAATGTAGTGATTCTGTGGCTGGGATTTAGTCAAACTTTTATCAAGCTGTAGGTTCAAGAGGGTCACAAGGGTTCCGTGCTTGTTCACTATTCTGTTGCGCCTAGCACTGATTTTTTTTCTTCATTTTTTTACATTTATCTTACAGAAAGAAATGATCACCTGCAAGTCTTCTTGTCCTACTGCTCACCTATGTACACAGTGGATGCCACTGTGAGGGATTTCTGTGAGCCCAGAGAGGAAGAAGTGACAATGCTGATCTCAGGAGAGGTTTAATTATTCAGAAGCCCCAGTCTTCAGAAAACATCCTCTGCTAACACATCATCAACACGTCATCTCACCGAGAAACACAAAAAAGACACCTTACCAGTGCTCAGAATGAGGGAGGTGAGTCATAGTTTCAGGATACATCAACACATTCATACAGCAGAGAAACTGTATCACTACTTAGAGTGTGGGAAGAGGTTTAACCAACTGATTTATCTGCAAACACACCAGCGCATTCACATTGCAGACAAAACTATTACTGCTCAGAGTGTGAAAAGAGTTTTATAGAGATGGATACCCTCAAAACAGACCAGCACATTCACACTGGTGAGAAACTGTATCAGTGCTCAGAGTGTGGGAAGAGTTTTAGTCATCAGAGTACTCTCAAATCACACCAGCGCATTCACACTGGAGAGAAACCATATCAGTGCTCAGAGTGTGGACCGAGTTTTAGTCATAAGTGTCTCTCAAATCACACCAACGCATTCACACGGGAGAGAAACCATATCAGTGCTTAAAGTGTGGATTGAATTTCTATAACAAGAGTAGTCTCCATAAACATCAGAGCAGAAACTGTATCACTCTTTAGAGTGTGGAGCTTCATATATGAAAATTAAGGATGCACAGTTATATCAATATGGAGGGAAAAAAATTGTGGGTATCTCTGTCACCTCCTGGGTCCTGTTGTTCAATTCCCTACTGGGGCGGTCAGATTTCTTTCGGTGTCTGTGTGGGTTTCCGCTCAGAGCTCTGTTATCTCTCCACAACCCAAAGACCTTTTTTCCATGTATAATGTGAATAATATACTGTTAAAATATGTGACATGTGGACAGTCTGGCAAGTGATCTCGACTGTTTTCAGCTGTAACCTTTTTCAACGATTGCAGTTTGCATGTCAATTATTTTTGAGTGTAGCTAGTTTGAAAAAAACATTTAAATGTATTAATTTGGTGTCACATGTTTCTTTTTAGATGGTGCTGAACACACTACAAAAATAACTTTTATTTTATGCATGTTTCATTGTTTGCTTAACTAAGTCTACAATAAAATGAAAATTATTGACAAAAAAACAATAAAAAAGAATAAAACACTCAAAATTTTTCAAGTTGTCATTTCAGCTTCATTGTAGCATGGATTAAAACTTTTTCACATAGCAGGGACTGCAGACAGCCTGGTTGGTAAGCAAGCTTCGATCAAACCCAGCTAACATTGGTCCGGCGGCAACGTTGTGTCCCTGGCCAAAAATAGTCGCGGTAGGACGGCTTAAATCCGTAAAAACATGCAACATAGAACTCTTCATAAAAATGCATTCAGATACGTTTGCCAGTTTATTTATTTCTTTAAAATATTCATATTCTCTTCCCTCAGATGCTCTAAAGAAGTGGAGTCCAACTGCCACGGACTCACGGACTTGATACAGCAATGGCAGATCACCTAAAACACGCTCCAGGGTGAGCTGGGGGTGGTGGTTATAAGAAATAAACGGTTTTGAGACATTTACATGTGTGTTCACTGTAATCCAGTATTTTTGTTTTGTACTTTAGTTTATAGTTCAAAAAATTGAGTACTGCCACAATAATGCTTCTGGAAGAGCAAGTGCTTGTGGAGCAACAAAATGATAAACATTTTGGAATAATTACATAAAAGATAAATATACATGTGTTCACATCCTTTACTTTGTTTATGTTCTTGTTTGAATAATGGCTACTTAAAATTAATGTAAAGCTTTGAGAAAATTGCTTCATACTTAGAATTAACTACATTATACTATTTATATTTTCATGTTTGAATAGTAGCTGTTTAACAAATTGAAGACATTGGAAAAAAATGTAATATGCACAAAATATGTTGTAGTAAATTAGAACGGCCTAATTCTAAGTCCACAAACAATGTGTTATTGTTTGTAATGTACACGTGGTTAAAACGTTTTGTAGACGTTCAGGTCTGACTAGACTGATTTTGGACCATTTTAGAACTTGTAAGTTAAGTTGTCTAAACCTTAAGACAAGATTTGCCTTATTACAGAATGGGTGTGTGGCTATTTTATGTGTAAGGTTATATACTAAAATTAACATATAGTATAGACATACAGAAGATGACACATTTAGACGTGCAGTTCCTGTCCAGGTAACGTCAAAGACGTCGGTTCAACTTTCATTTTGGAACTGTTTTTCAACCATGACGGGTTTCAACGGTCTTTACACGTCCAAATGTTTGCTGGGTAGTTATGAGAATTTCAACTCTTTTTAATGAGGTGGATCATTTGGATTGGATCACTAAGAAGATGCGGCTCGTCGGCCAATAATAGACTACTGTAAGCATGGCAAAACGCTTGCAAACGTTGCTATGAGACGGTTGTTGGTGTGCATGTGTGCACTGGCCACTAGTGGTGAGCTCTGCGCGCACACCTGCAAGAAAGCAGGGCTGCCAACTGTCACGCAATGAGCATGAGACACACGCATCTCGCATCTAGGCTGCCCATTGTGCAAACTCTTCAGCAGTAAGTTAAAAAAATCAGTCAGTCTTTTTTTTTGCTTTAATCCATGCGAATGTAGAATGTGTAAATGCAAATTCAGTGACAGATGGTTGGAGGATGAGAAGTACCCTTGAAAGAAACGTTTAATGTTAGAGCTGTTGCTCCAACATAAAAAATAAAAAATGTATGTGCTTGTTGAAATCAGCAGATGCATATGTGGCCTATGTATCAGATGCATATGTGGTACTCAGTAATTAAAATTATAGAGTTAATTGAAAATTGCAGATTTGTTCTAACACAATCAAGAAGCTTACAGTATTTGTTCTTACTGACACAATCAGATGCAACACCAGTTTTTAGAACTGCTTCTAAAAGTTAAGTATTTTTGTTGATGGATCTTGCTTTAGAGATTATTTGGGAAACCATGCAAGACATGCAGTACTTAGAAAAGAAAGTTTTGAAGTAGAAAAAGCAGAACACTGTCTCCAACCATGTTCTGCTCAGTTAATAGAACTGTCATTAACATGCCATTAGCAGAGGCATGTAAGCTGGCAAAAGGAAAGTGTGTTAATGTTTTTACTGATTCAGCTTACGCTCATTGAGTTACATATTTGTTTGGGGCAGTTCAGTAACAGCAAGGATTTAAAAAGGCAGATGGTACTCCAACACAGAATTTAGAACTAAAATTAGATCTAATGAATGCAAACGAATGGATGTTGCCAAGACATGTAGCAGCAATCAAATGCCAAGCACATAAAAAGGGAATGATTATGTGATAAAGGGAATTCATTTTGCTGATGAGGCAGTCAAAAAGGCCTCAAAGTGTAAAGTTCCTGTAATGTCTCATGTGGTCGCAGTAGAGCCTATAACCAATCTTGAAGATTTAGTAGATATACAAGGACAGTATATGAGTAGTCGTGGGGCAAAACAAGACAGCAATGGGTTATGGAGAAACCATAAAGTGTTTGTAATTGCACCAGGTACATTACTAACAATACTAACCACTAACGCTCAAGGGGAGAAGTGGTAAGGAAAATGAAAAAGCAAGGATTTTGTTCTCCATACTTACAAGCTACAGTTGTTGAATTACTGGGCAGATGTGATGTGTGTGCCCAAAATAATGGGAGGAAGGGGATCACTACCCCTGCAGGGCACATACCAGTGCCCACAGGACCATTTAAGCACTTGGTGATTGACTATGTGGACATGATTAAATGGGTAAGAGTAAGCAGGTATATGTTTGTGGTCAATGACAGATTAGGTAGATCTAAGGATCAAAGTGCTGGGACAGTGGTAAAGTTTTTGACAAGGGAAGTCATTCCAAGATTTGGAATCCCATGAGAAATCAGTTAATGGGTCAGCTTTTAAACTGTTAAAAAAGTGTTACAACAGTTAAGAATCAAGCAGCAATTGGAATATGTCTATCATCCCCAGTCTCAAGTCAGTGGCAAAAATAAATTGGCTAGATGTACTACCTTTTACATCAATGCATTACCACATGCAAGCCAACAGGGCCTCCATTCGATGCTCACTCGGAGACATATGCTCGTACCACACTTTAGGGAACATTATCAGGGACCACCTTTGGAGCAGTTGGAAGCAGAATTAAGGGCATATATGAAACAACTAACTACATACAGTTATTTATCAAAAGGAGCAGAGGCGTGTTCCAGAGCCAGAAGAGGAGCCAGTAAATCCATTGAGACCTGGAGATCAGGTATACATCAGAGTATTCAGAAGAAGGTGGAAACAACCAAGACGAAGTGGTCCTCATAAGGTGGGAAGAGTGACACCCACAGCAATACAGAGCTGACACCCACAGCTACTATCTTCTCACCATTTGAATTCATCAATGAATACTTAATCTGGTCCTTAATATAGTCCTATCCCGGTCATGATGTTCTTTGTATTGAGCATGCGCCTTTGAGCTTCTTAGTTGAGGGAGCAGAAGATTTTCCTGTTTCCGAATATGGCACCAGATTCAACTTATATCTTGAGGCTACTGTTACTTTCTATTAGTGTGACTAACTCAAGTTTGACCAGTGAAGTTTGACCGAGCTCCACCCGGCCTTTCCACACACAAACCTTCCGGCACGGGTGGACCTCTTGGGACTCTCCCTTTGAGAACCTAAAACATTCCTAGGGGCGGAGCCCCTTCCCTGGAGCCCTGTAACGTCCCTGGGGGCGGAGCCCCTTTTCTGGAGCCCTGTAACGTCCCTGGGGGGGGAGCCCTTTCTCTGAAGCCCTGTAACGTCCCTGGGGGGCGGAGCCCCTTCTCTGGAGCCCTGTAACGCCCCTGGGGGCGGAGCCCCTTCTCTGGAGCCCTGTGATGTCCCTGGGGGCGGAGCCCCTTCGAGCCCCTCTGTTTCCCTGGGAGCTGTGCCTCCTCCCGGCAGCCCCTCTGCAGGGAGCCCTGCCATGTTCCAGGAGGCGGAGCCCCATCTCCAGAGCCTAGCCTTGTGCGTGGGAGTGAAGCCCCTTCTCCAGGGCCTGGCGTTGTGCGTGGGAGTAAAGCCCCTTCTCTGGGGCCTGGCCTTGTGCGCGGGGGTGAAGCCCCTGCTCCGGGGCCTGGCCTTGTGCATGGGGGTGAAGCCCCTTCTCTGGGGCCTGGCGACTCTCCTGGGGTTGGACCCCATCTCCCCGGGCTCTTTCCTGGCCCTGGGGTACCCCCAGCGCCAGGAAGTTCCATCGGAGCTCACAGGAACCCCAGTACCCCCCCCAAAAAAAATTCAGGCAGAGGCCCTCCTCCCCTGTAGGGCCTCTAAGCCCTTCGGTGTGCCCGATTAGCCCCTGGCCATTCACTATTAGCCCCTGGCTAGGCCCGATTAGCCCCTGGCTATTCACTATTAGCCCCTCATCAGCTGCCTTTACCCCCACTGTGGCTAGCGGCTGTGCTACCGGGGTTAGCGGCAATGCTAACGGGGTTAGCTGCTGTGCTAACGGGGTTAGCGGCAACAATGGAGCCGCTAACCCGGCTAGAGATTCCTCCAGCTGGGTCACCTCGCAGCTCGGGAGCGTCGCCTCGCAGCCCGGGAGCGTCGCCTCGCAGCCCGGGAGCGTCGCCTCGCAGATCGGGAGCGTCATTTCGCAGCCCGGGAGCGTCGCCTTGCAGCGGGGAATCCCGTCAGTAAACCCCCCAACCCCCCGAAAGCACGATATCGAAAGGGACACCGGCGCGTATTCCTGTTAGCCCCGTGGGAGGGCGGGTTTAAAAAATGCCCGGTAAGATTTTTCGTCCCAGCCCAGCCCTGTTGGAGCTAATACAGCCACCTGATTGGTAGGAAATGGCAAACAACGCCAGAACGCAACAGGCTAACCATTTTTTCATGCAAGATTTTGAGGAAATTGTGTTCATAAAATGTAACGAGTAACGACATAAATTGTAGAAATGTAGTAGAAAGCACAGATAATTACCACAAAATGTAATGGAGTAAAATAAAAAGTAGGCATTATTATTTTTACTTAAGTAAAGTACAGATACATAAAAATGTACTGAAGTACAAATACTTTGTTACATTCCACCACTGCTGTTTTGTAGTTCACAGAATAATTTCATACAATTATCTGCAACCAAATTGGCTTTTAAACATTTTCACCAATTCTGGATGTGCATGCTTGTGAAGTGCAAGTGATAGTGATTGTATATAAAAGTGTCTTTTATAAACAAAAAAGAGTTTTTAAATATTTTGTTATTTGAAAATTGATCAATGCCCTGTGAAGTTTTTAAACTTTAAACATTAATATTCAGTCATACAAAGCTATTATTGTTTGCAGATGGACTATTTTCACAGTTAGGGTTAGATTCATTTGCCAGAGAAGTAAAATATGCCAAGTTATTTGAAAAAGAAAAAAATAATACAAAATCCGGGGTGGGTGTAATGCTTGTGTGAAACACTCTTAGAAATCAGCAATTCTTATTGTCCAGCTACACGGAATAGCCTTAAAAACAATCGAAATCCATAGCAACAGGTCTTAGGAACTAAAATATTTGTACTTAAATAAAAAAATGAATTTATAATAATGCTTTTAGTACTCAAATGAGTCGATTCAACTGACCATCATGAATCGACTCCAGCCATTAACCGGATACGGACCAAAAACTGGACAAAACATGACAAATCTCGCTCAAAACACAATAAAACAACTCCAAACCAACTCTTATCACATCCAGCAAGCTTACAGACACTTATAAAGCAAAGTGTCGTAATTCCTAATTGCCTACCTTTGAAGAAAACGGCTCGGAATCGCGCGAGTTCAGAGCGCCTCTGCTATTTTCCACGAAAAATAGTATTTGCTAGACAATTATCCCCATCCAATGTCCTCGAAATATTCCCATGAGGGTTCAGTATGGTGTCCTGAGTGTTATTTCTGTGCTTGGACTTATAAACCCAAACGCTCGCCTGGGACTCTGGATTTTGGGGATTTTGGGGATGAAAGCTCCCAGAGGAGAGTCAGAGAGACCGGAGCGCTGTCGAATCCTAACAGCCTCCGCTATTGGTTTATTGTTTGAAAGAAAGGTTTTAACACCAATCACGCTTAAAAAAAGCTTTAATAGGCGAGTTGTCCCGCCCACGTGACGCGCTAGTGGTTGAAACACAACAGACTATTTTTTCCATGCAACATTTTGAGGAAGTTGTGTTCATAAAATGTAACGACTAACCGCATAAACTGTAGAACTGTAGTAGAAAGTACAGATAATTATCGCAAAATGTAATGGAGTAAAATAAAAAGTAGGCATTATTATTTTTGCTTAAGTAAAGTACAGATACATAAAAATATACTTAAGTACAGTAACAAAGTACAAATACTTTGTTACATTCCACCACTGCTGTTTTGTAGTTTACAGAATAATTTTATACAATTATCTGGATGTGCATGCTTGTGAAGTGCCAGTGATAGTGATTGTATATAAAAGTGTATTTTATAAAGACAAAAAAGAGTTTTTAAATATTTATTTGAAAATTGATCATTGCCCTGTACACCCCACCCCCTTTTTGTTTTTTTAAATAGTCTGGTCAAAGCTCAAGTCCCAGAAAGCGTCAGAGCGATGGCAGCCAGACACAGAGGTGAGTGACTGGTTTTTCAAAAACGAACACTTTCCCTCTTACCTCCAAACACAGCTGATCATGGAAGACATGTTAGGTGAGTTACGTTTACTTATTTCTGGAACTAAGAGGCCAATTTAGCCAACATGTAGTGGAAACTGCAAATAATCACAGACCGAACTGCATAAAGCATTGCATTGCCATGTTGTAATTATGTTCTTAAATAGACTTGTTTATGTCTTACCCCTTTAACTGAAGTCTTTAAAATGGGTAAGAGGACAGTGCATAGCTAAAAGCAGCCGTTATGTTAAAACCTACATTTTGTCTTACGTCAGAAAACACGTACGCAGATATTATTTAATATGATGGTGCCTTTGAGGCAGATGTACAATAATTTAGACTTATATGCCAATGCTAAATGATTATACATACATTACATTAACCTTGTAGCTCCAGTGCAAAAGTAAAGAAACAGACATGACATACCAAACTTGTATTGGCTGTTTTTTGAGGTAAGGCGAGGGAAAAACCCTACTTTGTGGAAACTTGATTTTTCAATAAACCATAACCTTAAATTCCTACCCAACTTAAAAACTGACTGTGAGCCCAGTCCTCCACATGCTGGTGAAGGATGTAAAACAAACTGACCTCAAGAAGGAGTGATGCCCTCTTTCTTTCCCCCCTACCTCACTTTCTCATTTTGATTCTGCTCTCTGTCATTTTCAGGAAGAGTACGAAGACTCCAGTGGAAATGTGGTCAACAAAAAGACCTATGAGGATCTGAAACGCCAGGGACTGCTGTAGGGCTCTGAAATTAAAATTAAAAGACGGTGTCATCAAAAATGTTGCTTAGACAGTTTGTTTATTGTTATTCCTGGACTCCAGCCATTCTTATGTACCTTTTGAAAATAGTAGGTTTGTATGTTTTTATTATTTCATCATTGACCATTAAACCCTCTGTGAAATGAGACGGATATTGATCTCAATAAATCTAAACATTTTTGCAAAATGTGTGCATGAGCCATATTTTATGATAATGTACTCAATTCAGGTCAATTTTTTTTCAACAGCGCTTTTTACAGCCAAATTTTCATAAAGCTGCTTTACAGAACACGGTTTCCAGGTCCTAGTGAGAAAGCCAAGGGTGACCGAGATGAGAGGAAAAAAGTATTTAGTCAGCCACCAATTGTGCAAGTTCTCCCTCTTAAAAAAATGAGAGGCCTGTAATTTTCATCATAGGTAAACCTCAACCATGACAGACAAAATGAGAAAACAAAATCCAGAAAATCACCTTGTCTGATTTTTAAATAATTTATTTGCAAATTATGGTGGAAAATAAGTATTTGGTCAAATACAAACAAGCAAGATTTCTGGCTCTCACAGACCTGTAATTTCTTCTGTAAGAGGGTCCTCTGTCCTCCACTTGCACAATTGGTGGCTGACTAAATACTTTTTTGCCCCACTGTACTGATATTATGTAACAAACCTTTAGAAATGCTTCTGAATGTTTATTGTAAGGAAAGGCTCATGTTGGTGTAGGGTAGCTCATCTTTGATGCATCCTTGATTTCCTTCAGCCCTTCCTGAATGAATGAATGAACTTTGTCATTATACAAATACAAAATTTAGACTGGGGTTTCTCCTTTGTTTCCAAAAAAAGGTAAACAATAATAGTAAATAGATGTAAACTTGAATAAATATATGTAAACATTGGTCCTGAAGGAGTGATTCTGTATAGTGCAATGAAGGTTAGTGTTATTGTGGGATGATGTTCTTGTTCTCCTGAAATCTCCTTGGTTTTATTGATGTTAAGGTTGTTATTTTGGGCAGAGGGATAATGGTGAAGAATTTCAGGGATGATTTACATTTACAGCAGATGCTTTTATCCAAAGTGACTACCGTTCCCTACAGGGGGCAGTCTGGAGCAACTTGGGGTTAAGGGTCTTGCTCAGGAACTCAGTGGTGTGCTGAAGGTAGGATTTGAACCAGTGGCGGCTCCTGGTCAATATTTTTGGTGAAACAAACCACCTTCATCCCCGGCGCGCCGTGAAACAAACTCAGTACCTCGCCGAACCCTGAGCAGCTTGATTTTCTCCCTAAGTAGCTACTTCACCTCCATGTTCTGCTGTTGCTGCCTCACGTTCTGATGTATCTTCTCTCTCCTGCTCCTCCCTCAATCTCCTCATAGTTAGTGTTAAATCACTACAAATATAAATATAAAAAGTATTTTATTGTACATATCTTACAAACACAATAGTAATGTTTATTTCAACAGTACATAATTACCAATATTTCGAAATCCCAAGAAAACATATCTAACCTCTTTCTCACCTTATAAATTAATTCTACCCTCCTGGTCTTCATACCAGCAGGGATTTTTTCCCCAAGGATTTCACCAGTGCCCAGCTTGGCTGGGTGGTGGGGATCGCTAGTAAGCGGTCAAGCTAACAAGCGAATGCTCTTCCTTCTGTGCATTCGTAAATGAATAATAAAATATATAAAAAAGAAACATTATTAATAAATACTAGTAAATATGTTGTGTTTTGTTATGTTTGAAGCTTCAGTCTCATACTCAAGGTCTGGGGCCGGTTTCACAAAAATAGACTGTGACTATAGCTTAGATATAGGGTATATTCAGACTTAACATAGACGTCTAAATAATACTGTTGCACAAAGCAGTTAAGACCCTGACTATCTCAAGTAGTACTATGCTGCAAAGAATTGTGTGTATTTTAAGACTCTTTTCAAAACAAAAAAAATGGCGGACCGAGCAGACACATCTAACCGTGCAGCACCTTTCACCCATTCGGAAAATCTGTGTATTCTGGAGGACTTCAACACCTATAAATACATTTTATTAGGGAAATTTAGTGAACAATGTGAATTTTGAGTGAGAGAGCAGGAGACAGAAGTTACTGATTCAGGTTTTTAGCGGTGTGAGTTGTGGCTCGATTGTTTCAGCGAACTTTTGTAAAAGAAACTGTTTGAGCTCAGTGAGTCCAGTGTCTGTTTGGAGTGAGAGCAGCTGTCCCGGAGGGGGACACCTCTCTGCCTGTTCAGCCGTGCGTAAGGTATAACTGATCAATCGCAAGTGGTGTTGGGGGGGGGGGTGGCTGATTTAGTAGGGTAGTGCTGTTTTTGTCTCTGCAGTGTTGTCCAGTATGTCATACTTAACTGGAGACGCCACAGTGATAATGGCTGGAACTGGTGAGGTCTTAAAAGCCCCACAGCACAAACGTAAAGCCTGTGCCTGAATTAAATCGTTTGTGTAAGTGAGAATTTGCGACTGACCCATATGCAATGCATGCATAATCTATGGCTGACCTAATTAAAGCAGTATAGATGTGCCTAAGAGATATTTAACTTCTTCCTAGAAGACATCTTATAATATGAATAATATGAATTTTGCACTTAGTTATGACTTTCTGGATATGTTCTCCAAGTTAATTTATGGTCCATCCACACAAACCTGGAGGAGTAAAACAATTCAATATTTAAAACATGTAATAAACACATGGTTCAAATTACGGGGGGGGGGGGTCGATTTTTTTTTTTTTTGTAAAAACGATTTTGTTTAAAACAATTTCAGTCACCA
>JBBPCY010000142.1:4662245-4672284 GCA_037974405.1 Brachyalestes nurse | reverse complement strand
GACAGTCTTACAGTCATTAGTTACAGGGACAGTCTTACAGTCATTAGTTACAGAGACAGTCTTACAGTCATCAGTTACAGGAACAGTGTTACAGTCATTAGTTACAGGGACAGGCTCCCTGGACACACTGAGAGTTAAATGTCTTGCTCAAGGACACAATGGTAGAAAGGTTTGAACCTGCAACATCATCGAGTTCACAGGCAAGTGTTTTACGCACTAGGCCACTACGACCCACAACAAAGAAAGAAAGAAGCCATGAGTTACATTTAAAAGAGCTATCTTTAACAGAATATATATACAGGGGGTCCTCTGGTTATGACATGGTTCTTTTCCTTCGACAGTGACGTAACCCGAATTTTGGTGGAAGTCGAAATGCGCCCCAGCCTCATTTACTGATCCTAGCAAAGTTGTAAAACCATAATCTAGAACATAAAAACACAACTAAGCCACAGAAAAAGAAAAAAGATATAAATATACTGTACTTGAACACTGTACTGCAGAGGTCCCCAACCATCGGTTCGTGATTTGGTACAGGGCCGCACAGAAAGACAAAATAAAAAATATTTTATTGACTATCTGAGTCTGAAACGCTTGTCTTGGTCCACGAGCTCCAATTTAGCCCACAAGCGAAAATAAGTAAAAAACAAACATCTTTGCGGAGCTTCTTTGTATTTTTACGCACTTTGGTGAAAATAATGTTTTACATGAAACTGGTCTGTGGCGCAAAAAAGGTTGGAGACCGCTGCTGTACTGTACTGGGGACGCCGACTCATCCACCGCGTTACTGCGTATTCTTCCGCCGTGCTCAACCAAACTAGTTCGCCCACGTAGTCTGTAAACACGGCACTAACGGCGTACGCCGAAACACTAATGTCTCAATTTTTTTGACATTTTAATGGAAGTGAACGTTGTAAACTCGAAAGACCGTATGTCGAGACTGTCGTAACCCAAGGACCACCTGTATAACATGAACTCCTGAGTGGCAAACTGTGAAAACGCTGTGCCTGTAGTCTACAGCCACCCGTGGCCTGGGGTCTCCGAGCGAAAGTGGCTTGGCTCTCTTCTGGGAGGGTAGGATGGCCCTCCCTCTCCCCACGTTCAGGCTCCGTTTCTTACCATTAGAGACCAGCAAAGTAATTAAAAACAGCCCTACCTCACTGCACATTTACAATGCGAGAATATTTGGCAGATCAGCTCCTTATAAGGCAGCTGGCTACCGAGTGTCTCATATAAATTAATGACGGTCCTAAGTTCATTTGGCACGCGTGAATAAGCGTTAACTACACAAAACTGAGGCTAACGCTTCGCATATGTCCATGCAACTTAATACACAGCGTGCGTTCTTCACCGCAGTGCCTTTTCCAAGACCTTTTTGGGGGGTTTCCCCTGTCGTGGTTATTTTATACAGTTTAGGTGTAACTGAAGCCACTGGCGGGCAGGGTGCCCTTCAGATTAGCCATGAAGAATTCAATCTGGAGAGTCGAGTCGTGGCAGACAGAAGCAGAAGCCAAGATCAACCGTAGCTGTCAGACCTATACCTCTGGACCGACTCCCCTAATGGATGCTGACTCACATAGCCAGGAGCCTACACACACACACACACACACACACACATACACAAGCATATGCATGCAAGCACACATAAGTCTGTTCTTTGGCTATTGTAGGATTCTTAATAGAGGCTGACATACACATGAATTCAAAAATACACCCACCCAAACACGCACATACCCAAGTGTTGTCTTTACCTTCCCAAATCTCAATTTATCTTCCCACCTGACACACACTCACACACACATCACCCACACAAATAGTCTGGAACAGTTGACTAGGTGTCGTTACCACAATAAAAAAGATATTAATGTTCAGACACTCTGTTCTAAGTTACTTGGACCACTTGCTGTTGACCCCAAGCTAAAATCACCACACATTTCAGAATCCTCCCTCACGAGAGAGAGACAACGGCAATGAGAGTAAATATCATTCCAGACTGACATCTCACTTGGCTATTTGTGTTTCATAATTAAGTATCAGATAAACCGAAAAGGAAGCCTGATATCTTGGTTTATCTACATCCTGTAGCTTCGTGGGGCTAAACGAGTAACTGAGGAGGCGACCAGCTTTTTCACCTGAATATCAAATAAATGACTGGCTGCTTCTCTTAGTTTAAATTAGGGCTGGGCATGTTAACTCTTTATTGTCACGTTAACACATTAATTAATTAATTAATTAATTAATGCTGACAATTATTTTATCGAGCATTAATGTAGTTTTTTTTTTATCCTTTTATTTTGAAAGTTTGGGCGTGTGAGTGCATGAAGCACGCAGCGCTAAACGCCTCGGGCGGTTATCAGGGAGGTTAGGCGTCTCATTACTTTTATCCATGCTATATTGACAAAAGTAATGGGACGCCTGACCATTACACCAACAGGGACTTTAAAGACACTGCATTCAGACACAGAGACTTTCTTATGGAGTTTACAGCTGCTATAATGCTCTGAACTCAGAGGGGAACTTGTTTTTCTATAATAAACTAGATAAAACCTGAACGCCCTGCAGTGAAACATAGCTTTGGTTTTATATTTGATTTGATTACATTAATGTTTATTTTTAGATTTACAGAAAACCATACGATTAAACGTGATTTACAAAAGTTATCGTTGCCCAGCATTGGTTTAAATGTAGCTTTACATTTTCATATCTTTCATTAACGTATCCTCTTCGGAAGGATGGGTGTGGCTGTGTTTAGCTTTAGCTAGCTTAACCTGCGTATGACATTTTTTATAGCATGATATCACATCCATCGTTAAGTAAATGCCATTTTTTTTTCTGGTTTTATGAGAAAATCTTTAGTTTAAACGCTGACAAATAATCTCAAACGGTCAGAAATCCACAAAGAGCGATGGAGGAGTCAGGAAAGGTTGGGGAACACGATGAATGAACAAAGAATCCGAATTATTCCACATCTGCTCAACAATTATTCATGTCCTACTCGATAATTATTCATGCATTAGAGTAGTTCTATGCTTCAAAAGTGTGCTATGAAAAATGAAGCATTATATTAGTAAACAAGGGCTGCTTTAAATGCTTTTCAGTGAGAGAACTTTAAGTGTTTCAGCAGCTGGGCAGCCAGAGATAGATCCAATGAGTCCAGATGTGAAAGCACTCCTCCCTCATGAGGGAGTTTCTTTGTGTCTGCCTTATATTCTCTCTCTCTCTCTCTCTCTCTCTCTCTCTCTCTCTCTCTCGCTTTTTCCCCTCTGCTAGGAATCCCCACTGATCCGTAATACACACCCCCACACGCGCTGGCACATATACGCACGCACGCATACACGCTCGTCACGAAAAAGCTGCCTTAGATGTCAGCCTTGGCCCAAAGGAAGGAGAATCCAAACACCATTAAGTTCTGTTATTACACCATTTGCATACAAAGTCAACAAGCTGCCGGGCCAGAGATTTTAAGAGCCGTCCAACACGATCCAAAAGGAGAGCCATGCGGGAACGCCGACTCGGAGCGCAAAAAAAAAAAACATAAATAAATAAATAAAAGCTTTCAAAAGAGCTCAACTCTCAAACGGGTCTTATCGCAGCCATCAGCGCAGGCCGAAGGAAAAGAGAACGGGGGACGACAGAGGATCTGATCGCACTTCTGATGTCTAAGGGCACAGAAGCCAGACGGCAATCTTCAGAACGTCTCAGCACACACACACTGTAACCACAGACGACTGCTCCTGATGCTATCTCCCCCCCTGCATGATGGGTGGAAGCAGGATACTGAGTTCTGAGTTATGGCCCTTGGAAGGAGTTTCTCTCGAGTGAGCACTGATTTGCCCAAACGGCATGACATCAATCAGACTCCGATTAAAAATGACACATCCAGCTACTGTTAAATTATCAAATAAATAACACGCCATTAACTGACAAGCCACATCTGTTCCCCTGCATTATCTGCCACACCCCCCTTTATCCAGTTCTCCAGTAGAAAGACATCCTCCAGCCGCAGGAGCGAATCACAGCAGAGCTGCTGGAGTTATAGTTTCTTAGACTAGTCCAGCAACCAGAACTATCCAGCCGACAGGGACCTGTGGGCAGGGACTGACCACTGATGAGGAACTAGAGGACAAACTGTGCAGAATCAGCCATTTAACTTCTGCAAGGTGCACCAACAGGTCTGATAGTGTGGACAGTAAGCGGAGTGTTTAAAAAACTCCACACACACTCGTGGACATACACTAGGGCTGTGCGATATGGACAAAAGAAACCTATCATGATTTTTTTTTAACAAAATTGCGATTTCGATTTTAATCACGATTTTGCCACACACAGACATGTTTTACGGTGTGATGATGAAACATTTTCCCCAAAGGAAAACAAATAGATCTTTATCAATGACCTGAAATATGTCTCTAAAACAGACATAAGGCCAATTTTTTTGCCACGCATAAGTCACAGACCTCTTTGTGATGCTGCCTCAGGTGTTTAAATAGGTTTGTTGTGTTTCACCGCAACAACAGACTGACAGGTCTTACAGATTCCCTGGCTCTGTGATACATCATCTCTCCTGTATCCAAAGTAATCCCACACCACAGATGTTGACTTTTTTTGGGCACCAAGTCCTCCTGTGCTGAACTCATCATCCCTGTTTCTGCAGCCTATTTGTCGTTAAGCTCAGTCTCCTGTTCTCATGCTCTGTTTAGGCGCGCTGCGTTGTGTTTGGTTCAAATAGCATACCGCGGGAAAAGTCGGGAGGGCGCAAAAAATCGTTTTGGCGATTTAGAAATTGCACATATTCACACTGCGATTTCGATACGATTTCGATTAATTGCTCAGCCCTAATATATACATTTCAGATTTTGGCCGCATCAACCGACAATTATCATATTGGATCCTTGGACTCATGTGGTCTCTTCTCAGCAGGGCTGACTTAGTAATGGAACCATTCTGAACATGACATGTTTGTGAAGACTTTATTAGGTCACTCTTCATCTTGGCTTAATCGTAACATCAAAACCCATCGTTAGGGCGGTTAACAATACATCTGTGCTGTCCATGTAGTTCATTATCATCTTATCTGTATTGTGCTCTAGTATGGTTTGTTTATCTAATAGTAGATGGGGCCAAGCTGGAGTTAATGTCAAATTCAAGTTTAAGTACAGGGGCGCCAGAAGCATTTTTAAAGGGTGGGGTGGGGGTTGTCACTGATCGTGTGGGGGGACGGGGGCACAATGATGTTTGGGGACGCATTCTGTTATTGCTGGGTGGGTAAGTGGGAGGTATTAAAAGGATGGTTTTTAAAAGTCAGTTGTTTTTAATAAAATGGTTCCCGCGCCTGTGGGCAAATACATGGCAAAAGTGTACGCATAGGTATAAAGGTGTTTGTGTTTAGAAGAGCATGTTTATTGCTTCCTTTTGCCTTGGTAAGCAGACATGCCAAACTACGGATGTCTGTTTGAGCACCAGATGTTAATACTTACCTTGTTAGCTTACTGAAGGAAGGCCTCTCCTCTTTTTATCGCCCCACATTTTTCTTTTTCTCTCTGAGGACCAACAGATAATAAATGTCAAAAGTTGAAGCAAAAGGGTGGCACCCTGATTGTATAAAGCAAAGAGTAATGCTAATGTGAACAAAGCCTAAAAATCAGTTAAATAAGGGCATTTTAGTGTTATTTGAAATTTCTCATTTCTTGGCCGTTTTACATGATGCTGTAGTCTATTTAAAGAGTTCCTTTTCTTCACAGAGGAGTCAGCTGTGTGTTGCTCACATGTTCCTGTTCTAAGTCAAGAAAATCCTTGACTTTTTATGTCCGGCAGCAGTGAAACGCACCTATTCCCATGCGAAATCCATTTTTAACTTTTTTTTTTGTAGTATTTTAATTTTTAAATGCAAACCAAGTGCGGTACATACCTGTATTTAGCTATCAGATCTACAGTCCTGGTTCTCAACCCTAGACTCCCACAGCTGTGCATGCAGTGGCATTTTCCCCCTCTAAGCCCTTCCTGAGGTGAACTGGGTGTGTTATTGATTAATTAACTAATTAACTACAAGTTAAATAGTAATAATAGCTAATTAGTTCAGGTGTGTTGGTAGGTAACTCTAAAATGGACTCGCACTGGTATTGAGGACCATGGTTCCAGAGTAACATGTAAATCTACCAACATAGACAGAGCTAAAAAGACATACATATTCGAAATTAATTTCCAAAAGCTGGAGTGCGACAATATAAGTGCAAAGGAGGCCTGAGAGTGAACACTGCATTTTGCAGGAAACTTGCTTTCACCAAATAAGTGCACAGGTTTGAATCAAACCAACATTTGATGGTTACAGTGAGCTTGTGCATCACACCGACACCAACTTAAGACTCAAGTTTGAACACCTTAAACTGTGCACTTGAAAGTGTGTGAAAACATGTTACCGAACAAGATGACTGCATTAATCAACCTCAAAATATCCTCGTCCCATTGTTTTTTGTTGTTTTGGTACACACTATGAAACCAAACTTCTTAATAATCTCTTAAAATGACCTTAATTTCCCACTCAGAAAATTAAGAGGAAAAATCCACAGATTAAGGCTGATTAAGGGGTAAATCTACTGAATTACTACTAATTACTACTTACTTTTTCAAATTTGCCTCTTAAACAAAAGAATCTCCTGAATTAACGGCTTAAGACTAAGGGGTTTCACACTCATGCCTCAATTTTAAGGTACAATTAAGGGGTCAGTCTCACAAATTAATGGTCACTTAATTAAAATGAAGGGGTTTGGTGTATTTTCAGTTTGGTTTCTACACTGCTACAGCAAGTTTTAGTGATATATATATTTTATTTGTGGATGGGAACACAATTTAAATATGTTTCTCTGCCCTTGCTGGCACAATTAAATGGAGCACGCCCACTTAATCAGATAGCTGGTTGTTATTTGACACATTTATTTGACATATTTAATTTGACCAGTACAGTAAGGCTGTGCTTGGGGTATTAAGCAAGCCTAAAGTGTTTCTATGCAATCTGTGATCTGGCAGTATGGTCGAAATGTCATATGATAACTATTTTTTTGCATTATTGTGGTATTTGATATTTAGTTTTCCCATGTATCCCACAGGAGACATGTATTACTGAAGCACTGGCTAGAGTAACATTTTACAGCCTTCTAATATTCATCGGCATTTCTGATAGTAGACACAAACACTCGCTCTCAGAATCCCGCATGTTTACGTTTAAAGTATTTTCGTTACCGTAGTTTTCAAAACATATCCAGTTTGTTTATGTTCTGAGGCAGAAGATATAGATGCTTAAACTAATCTAACCGTTGATTTATTTATTAATTTATTTGTTTAGTTATTCACTCATGTATTTTTGGTTTGGTTATTTATTCATTTGTTTATTTTTATTGGTGCCAATCACCACTTTTATGAAGCCCCTAAAGCTATTAAAAAGTCTAATAGTGCCAGTAGTAGCATGCTTAGGAAACTTACAGTAGCATTTTGGGCAATTAACCTTCTACTTGCATTACATCTAGAGGTCCATCATGAATTTTCTTTTTTTTGTTCCCCTCCATTTTCCATTTCAGAAACATCTTTCCATCCAACCTGGTAGCCGCTGCTTTTCAGTCAGTAAGTGTCACAGCCATCTAATCCTCACTGAGCTTACACAGCTAAAAATCTAACCCTGAAAAGGAGTAACCAAGGATTTCAATGCATTTTATTTCTCAGCTGAGCTTGGATGAAAGTAATACTAAAGCGAAGTGAAAATAAGATGAGTCTTTTCATAGCTTGTGAAAGCATTTTTAGTAACTCATTTGCCGTTTCTTTTTCCCAACAGTATGCAACCAAATACAAAAATCTGACCCTGAATGGTACTTTGGAAAAGGTAAATCAATTACGGGCAATATAAAGCAACATGAGGCTTGCAAAGAATTCTGTGCAATGGTGTGACGAGAAGCATGTGTGTGTGTAGGTTCCAACGGGTGATGATGTGGATGGTATGAACATCTTGGGCCTTATAGTGTTTGCCATGGTGTTTGGTGTGGCATTGAGGAAGCTGGGAGAGGAAGGAGAGATTCTGATAAAGTTCTTTAACTCTTTCAATGAAGCCACCATGGTGCTTGTGTCCTGGATCATGTGGTGAGTAAATGTACCTTTTTTGGTTGCTTGTTTATGTAATATGTTCATGCTCCATATGTACATGAGTCAGGATAGTATGTTTTTATGTATATATTTTTTAAAAGAATATATATTCACTATATAGACAAAAGTATTGGGACACACCTCTTAATTGTTGAATTCAGATGTTTCAGTCACACTCATTGCAGGATAGTCTTAATGCTTTTTGGACAAAGCCATGCTTCCAATTTTTTGAACACAGTTTGGGGAAGAGCCTTTTCTATTCCAGCATGACTGTGCCCCATCCAGCACCTTTGGGATGAACTGGAACGGAGACTGTGAGCCCGACCTTCTCGTCCAGCATCAGTGTCTGACCTCATAAATGCTCTGAATGGGCACAAATGCCCACAGGAGCTCCAAAATCTTATGCAAAGCCTTCAAAGAAGAGTGGAAGCTGTTATAGCTGCAATGGGGAAATCAACTCTATATTAAAGTTTATGTATTTAAACGCAAGCATCTGTTGCTGTAATGGTCAGGTGTCCCAATACGTTTGTCCATGCAGTGTATGTTTCTAAAAATGTCAGCAATAATGTTACTGTCAAGATTTGTATAATGTCACAAATGCCTTTTTCACTCACTGGGCTTGTGGTATACTTTCTCTTGTCTATGTTTACACACGCACAAGAAAACAGCCTCACTTATCCTGTATTTGTTTGGGGTGTTGGATGTGTACCTCCTCAGAAGTTTTGACTGGTCTGCAATTTTGACTGGTTGAGCAAATGAAATCTTTGCTAAATCTTTATTGTTGAGCTTGTGCAAAATCATTACATTACATTGGTAAATGCTTTAATCCAAAGCAACTTACAATATCAATTTTCAGGACAGTGTGGGAACCAGAGGAGAGTTCTAAGTGCTAAAATCTTTATGTAGGGAGTAATGCAAGAACGTAGATAGTGCATCAGGAGAGGAGATCCTCTCTGAATTGATAAGAAAGGCCCTGACCTGCTCCCTCATGAATATGGTGCACAAATGAGTACATGAACCACATGCACATTGTCTAAATAAAGTATAAAGTGGCCTGTATGTGTCTATATTGTGTTCTGAATTAAGATGTTATTCTCTAGGTATGCTCCACTGGGTATCATGTTCTTAGTGGCTGCCAAGATTGTTGAAATGGAGGATGTAGGCACGCTGTTTGCCAGCTTGGGGAAGTACATTGCCTGCTGTCTAATTGGCCACGCGGTGCATGGCTTGCTCATCCTGCCACTCATTTACTTTGTGATCACTCGCAAGAACCCCTACACCTTCCTCTTGGGCCTGATTACTGCTCTGGCCACCGCTTTCGGAACCTCGTCCAGGTAGGAGCTCACAAGCACTATTTGGCCCTGACCAAGCATTTAGCCTTCCTGAGCAGACTGGAATGCTAAAAGATTGGAACGGGCTATTTTCTTTTTTAGATTAGAAATGAGATTTGTACATGAGGCTTTTTGAGGAGCGTCTCGCCTTAATGATGTTTCCATCCATTCAGTTCTGCAACGTTGCCTCTTATGATGAAGTGTGTGGAGGAGAACAACGGCGTCTCCAAGCACATCAGTCGCTTTATCCTGCCCATTGGTGCTACTGTCAACATGGATGGCGCTGCCTGTTTCCAGTGTGTTGCTGCTGTCTTTATCGCCCAGCTCAATGAAATTCCACTCAACTTTGTCCAGATCATCACCATATTGTGAGTGCAGTCTGTCTAGCTCTCAGTCTTTCTTTCTTCATTCTACTTCACTGGGATCTGATCATATGAGTTTCCTCCTTTTTCAGAGTGACTGCCACAGCATCCAGTGTGGGCGCAGCAGGGATCCCGGCTGGAGGTGTGTTGACCCTGGCCATCATCCTGGAGGCGGTCGGATTGCCCACTAATGACATTTCACTCATTTTGGCTGTGGATTGG
>JBBPCY010000142.1:4612299-4625558 GCA_037974405.1 Brachyalestes nurse | reverse complement strand
GGTCACTGTGTGTCTTAACCAACAAAAACATTCCTCTGGAACTGGTCAGGTTCAGGGACTGGACTGGAAATGAGAGAGTTTGAAAGTCCTTCAGGAAGCCTGGAGAACTGTTCCTCACATTAACATACGAGAGCCTGGATCTCTAGAAGTGGAATATGAAGAAATGAGAGGTGTCTCAAAACAGAACTAAGTATGTGGCTGAAATATATTTGAACAGCATTAACCAAGATGTTATTTTTTCTCTTGTTTTTCATGCACGTAACACTGCACCTCGCTATTTTTGGCCACCTGGTTAAACGCTGTGGTTCTGAGATCACCTTTGTTCTATTCAGGGTTATTTGTCCGCATCCTGTTTTTAATAGATGCTGTTGCTCTGTGAAAACATGAACCTGCAGTGATGCTAAATGTGCCACGGAATGTGCAATGGTGCTGAAAAGCTCTCTCACAAATCTCAAGTAGGTGTTTATTGACATTTCTGCCATTTACACATACACAAAGTGAAATTACACAAAGTGAAATTACACAAAGTGAAATTACACAAAGTGAAATTACACAAAGTGAAATTAAAGAATGTTCCTCCAGGACCACAGCATTCATCCAGGACCACAACATTCCTCCAGGACCACAACATTCCTCCAGGACCACAGCATTCATCCAGGACCACAGCATTCCTCCAGGACCACAGCATTCCTCCAGGACCACAGCATTCATCCAGGACCACAACATTCCTCCAGGACCACAGATACAAAGTCAGGATCAGGATGAAAGTCACTGTCACTGTCAGAATCAAAATCAGAGTCACTGTCAGAGTCAGATACAGAGTCAGGATCAGAGTCAGAGTCAGAAAAAGACTTGTCTGGAATGACAAATAAACTGAACTGGGGTTGAAGCAGCTGAAGGTGATGAAAGAACCTGTACTGAGTCACAGCCAGGATTCGAACCGCTGGATCAGATGATGAATTAAACAATGAAGATAAAATATGAAATCTATATCCTATACTATGTGTCTACATAAACTTTTTAGAGATGATTAGTCAGTGTCTTATCACTGGTGTTATTCAAATGTGCTTTAATAATAATAATAATAATGACAACAACAACAACGGTAATAACAATAATAAAAATAAATAAAATAATAATAATATAAGAACAATAATATAATAACAACAACAGTAATAATAACAATAATAAACATAAATAAAATAATAATATAATAAGAACAATAATAATAATAATAATGATGATAATGACAACAATAACAACAACAACAACAATAATAACGACATGTTTTGTAATTTCCTTTAAAATGATGCTTTAAAGAACAATATTTTATTTGGAAATGAGGAGAAATATTGTCAGCGGTTCTTAAAAACTCAGGCAAAGCTGTTCAGTTCAATACTTGCAGCTATAAAAGATAAAACCTGAGAAACTTTTTTTTTTACAGTGGTCTCTTACTTTTTTCCGAAGCTGTATTTGTTTGGGAGTCTGCATTACTCTATGAGAGAATTATATAATTATTTCGACATAAAAAATGTTGGAAACAAAGTCATTTAGCCTGGTCTGAAACAAAACTGTTCACTGAAGAGAATCCTACAGACCCCAGTTCTTTACAGTGGGCCATTTTATTTACTATTTACCTTTTAAGCTCCATAATAACAAAACAGTTATACATCTGGAAAAGAAATCTAGATAATACTTGAAACGCCTTGCATGTACCTCTAAGCCATTACCAGACATAAAAAACCCTCTAAAAAATACGGGAAAACAATGTCTCAGACATCAGGCAACGTATTTGTAATAACTCTGTGTATCTTTCTGTGAGGGAGCTTTTAAAGTCTGGTTCCCATCACCACCACTGTAAATAATTTAGTACGTTTCTCTACAACAAAGTTTTTCACATCACACCACTTTGAATGTGCTGTTTACAGCTTAACAAATGAACTAAACAAAAAAAATTTTAAAGTGGAAATTCCCATTAACTCCATTTAAAATTTCCTTTGAGTTTACACTGATACAACGGAAGCATCAAAATGACACAGGCAACACAAGATAACTCACAGAAATGCCTGTAACTACAGAATTATCACTCTACAAAAGGTTCTTCGAACATTTTTGTGTAATGCACAACATAAAACAGACTGCAGTTTCAGTATGACCAGTTATCTTTTTGTCAACAAACGGGTCCACATTATAAAAACTGAGTCAATCACAAGACACTGGCTTTTGTATTAGATCATGAAAATCATGAAAAAAAAGCATGAGGGAGTAAACAATGAGCCGCTGTGATCATCAATGGTATAGCAGGGCAGGTGGGGGACTAGAGATTAGGACACAGTCATATAAGGGACAATCCTAACTCTCAGGATCTATAATGACTACAGCTATATGCCTACAGCTTAAGCTCAGTATGATCAGGCCTGCCTGTAGTGGAGCTCTGGTGGGGGAGGGATGACAACAGAGACAGAGAGATGAACCTGAACCCGCAACTGTTCCTCTTTAAAGGTGCACCTATCTTAGGAACGCAGCCACCAGTTCCACAAATACAGGAGGCCTGCAAGCAGAGAAGTGGAGGGGGAAACACATGATTATGAACTAGAACACCATATCATATGACCCAACAGTTTCTCCACCCTCTCCTAGATGATCACACTGAACAACTGGACACTTTCAAGTGGGCGTCTTATACATTTAGGGAAAGGGTTCAGCAGTGGCTCTCAACTCTCTCCCTACACTCTTAACTGCTTCCAACACACTCAGTCCAGTTCATCAGCTCTCTAACAGCCCCTTACAGAAGTGCAGGGGGTGTGTTAAGGGGCAGTGGCCAGTCTTGGGCAAGGCTGAGTGGCACATAGCAGGGACCTGAAGGAGAATGGTTTGACCAGAGTAAGCTCCAATTATACATTACATGTACAAAAGTATTGGGATGCCTGACCATTACACCAACAGGGACAGCATTCGAATGCATAGACTTTGCAGCTTTGACTGTTTCCACTCTTCTTGGAAAGGTTTTCCACAAGTTTTGGAGTTTCTGTGAGAATTTGTGTCTCGCAAGTTCTGTTCCAGTTCATCCCAAAGGTGCTGGATGGGTTTGCGGTCAGGGCTCTGTGTGGACCAGTCAAGTTCTTCCACACTGAACTCCTCCAGCCATGTCTTTATGGAGCTGCTTTGAGCACTGGGACACAGTCATGTGGGAATACAAAAGGTTCTTCCCTAAACTGTGTCCACAAAGTTGGAAGCATGGCGTTGACCAAAATGTCTTGGCCTGCTGAATTATTAAGACTGTCCTTCACTGGAAGTAAAGGGCCACCTGAATTCAATAAGTGTGTCCCATAACTTTTGTCCATGTAGTGTACATTCAAATGGTAGTTGCCATGGGTTTATGGATGAACGTTAACTTCACTTAAGAAGCCTAAAGGGAGCTGTTTCGTGGGTGTTTTCATCTGCTGAGGGAAGACGTACAACTGACAGGTGACAGTAGTGATGACTAACTACTCATGTGACACTACAGAACAAACAACAGGCCTGAGGCTAACCTGTGTTGAAGTCGCCAAGTATTTCGTTCTAACAGCAATATAATATTAATAAATCTAGTGTAAATAGAGAGAGAGAGAGAGTCAGAAAGACAGAGAGAGAGAGACAGACAGACAGACAGAGAGACATGTAGAGAGCTAGCATGGACTTTAGCTTAGCCTGCTAGTTAGCAATACACGCTTATTCTGTGGTAGTTAACAGCACTTTAAAGCTCTAACACACCGAACCGACCGCTTAAACCCTTTTTTTATTAAGTTAAAAACGGCGAGTTCTGACCTGACAGGCCTGCCAGCACTGTAATAACCCGGTTTCTTCGAATTCTTCCGTACTGGATTCAGAGGGATGCTGTCCGCCATCTTGGCTGCGGTGTTTACGAAAATGACGTCACGCCAAGGTGCCGTTTCTCTCGGCTTCCAAAGTGGCCAAAAGTTTGTGGACAACTACTTACTAGTTTCTTCGGAAAGTTTTAGTGAGTACATTCTCTTTTGTTGTCCCCAATTGGTAGAATGAGCTGAGCAGCAGAATCTCGCTCCATCTTCAAAAACCTCCTGAAGACTCGTTTGTTCAGAGAGCGTTTTCTCTTCTGATACACTTGCACTAACATTACTCTTACAAAAAGAGTTAGCACTTTATGCTCTTCTCTGCTTTTCATACTGTCCTCAAACGTGTATATGTCCTCATATTGTAAGTTTCTTTGGATAAAAGCATCTGCCAAATTATTGTAATGGAATGAGTGTCCCCCTACGTTACTGCAGAAACAGCCTCCAGCTCATCAAGGAAGACTTTACTCCAGAAAACACTGGAATATAGTTGTACGGAATTTATTGCATTCAGCCACAAGATCTACCTGGTGGTTGGGGAGTTGTTTGCACACAAACAGTTACAATGCTGTTTACACATCTAAGGTTCTGTTTAGAAATTCAAGACTGAATATAACATAACCAACCCCTAACGTTATCTGTTTTTGAAGCTCCTCAAGTCACTTTTTAATACCACTAAATGTACAAATCCAATGCAAAATGCATAAGTATCCATTCACAATCAGACATCTTTATTGAACGAGGCCACATTATAATGACCTAAAAATAAACCCAGTTCAGTCAGTAGATCTGTGATTTTGCTTCATGTAAAAATAGTATCAGAGACAGCAGTATGTGGGTCTTGTGTGTGAATATGAATGTATGGGAATATAAAAAATAGTGTCACATTTCATTCAGAGGCTGCAGTTAAATACAGTTCTGTTCATTGTTCATTTAAGATTACAATGTATGCAGTGGACTCACAAATAGGAATCGTGATCACAAAACAGATTATTAAGATTTGTATCAAATACTGAGTATTTTTTGTTGGTCGGAACTTTGCTCCCATATGTCTTATATGAAGAAATCTTTTTTTTTTTTCAAACACAATGTAGATGATATTGCCCATATAATGGAGGTTCACTCCTGTACTTAAAGCTGTAGTAGATTTATAATGCATTAATATTTTCCCAGTTTCAGTGTTTTGAACATTGTCATTGCATCGCCTGGAATGCTACTTGATTTTTGAAACCATTTCTTTACCACAGCTTTACGGCACGAGTGCATTTATTATTGAAAACATCCTTTTTAAAACAGTATGAACCAATATATAGAAATGCAATGTTACTTACTTTACTTCAGTATAGAGGTCAGTTACCTGAGGAAGGGCAGCTTTATTCATGATCAGCTGCAGGTAGAATGATGCTTGTAAGACTTCAGTGTTTTATAGAAGACAGTAACCTGGCTCTATCATTAACCGAACCCAGTGTGGTGTAACCTGGGTGGCACTTGGCCCTTATTCTGTTGTCCTGAAAACAAAAATATATAGAAATGAATGCATATAAATATATATATATATATATATACATTCAAGTGTATTCATGAGTGTGGTTCTTGGTAGTCCCAGTGTGTTGTGTGGCAGTGGTGTGGTGCATTGTGTTGTAGTGACAAATAAATCATTATTAGTGACATCAGGGACCATTACTGCCCTGCACCTATATCCAAATTTGGGTGTTCTTTTTAGATGTCCTCAGGAAATGGGGGGAAAACTGCTGTTTTAGCTGTTTACTTGGTATGCACTGCTTAGTATGGACATCACCTTAAAGGGGAATTCCACCAATTTTCCACAGTTTCTGCATCATTAAATCATTAAAAAGTGAACTCATTTGGAGGGGTTAGATGCAAAATGCTCATTTCAATAAAACCTCACTAAGTCAGAACTGTTCACAGTGGTGTCGGCTGTCTGAAGAGTCTCTTAAAGCTACAACACAGAACATTATTACACGAAATGAATGCAGAGTACACTTCCTGATGTCTGAGTTTTGTGGTGGTTTAACCATTAGGCCTTGGCTTAAAGTCCCGTTCAGGGTGAATGCAGAGCGTTGCAGCTCATTTTATTTAGTACTATTGTCATCAATAAACATGACCTATACAATTCAGAGGCCCTGTATAGATTCACTGGTCATTTTGGATAGTAAATAAGATACAGTATAAGTGAATGATGTCTAGGTACACTGTAGAGAAATCTGACTGTCATTACTCATTAAAATGCTCTGAACCTAAATCTCTGAACTAAGCAAAATCAGTGGAAACAGTGAATTTGCCTTTGAATAGAATAGAATAGAACAGTAGCTGCAGCATGTTGTTATATCAGATGTTGTTTTCCAGGGCAAAAACATTAATTGTTGATGTCTAAAATAATTACAGATGACCTCATATGAATACATTTTAGTGTTTTGTGTGTTTGCTTGTTAATGCAAATGGTCAATATGTTCAAAATCGTTTTCCTCACTGCTTTGTGTTTAGTGGTGTTTTCATGGGGGGGGGTGGGGGGGTGGGGAGCTGCTTTGCTTAGCAACAACCTTAGAACTGGACCTCCACTTTATTGTCGTCAAATTACACGGAATAGCTTTAAAACGGGGACATCGTGAACACAGCACTTTACTAGATCAAAAACATACCTTGAGAGTAATTCGCTTTATATTTTCTCATTTTCACATATAAAATCTACTGCCTCCCCTAAAACAGTGTGGGACACAAAGTTTAAACAAAGGTGCTACTCGCTTGAAAGTTCCGTTTGTGTTACTGCTGGTAACTTGGTTGTCCACATTTTAGGTTGTCCTACCATTGTGTTTTGTCAGCTTTTCAAGGCAAATAGATTCCAGCACACCTTTCATTTCTCAAGAAAACATAACCATAACTAACCAGACTATTGAAAAGGGAAAAAGGATCATCCTACAATTCTAAACTTTTGAAAAATCATCAGTTCAAATGAAGTACATACTGCGGGGTCAGCTTTATTGTCCGTGTATAACTTTGCATATGAGAATATTTCCATCGTCTCTTTGAATGTTAATTGATTCTAATCTCTTTATTGTCATCGATCAACATGGAAAAGTGGCGTCCCGTCCCGAGGTCCACGCTCGTTTTTCCCAGGGCTTTGATTGGTGAGCTGCTGCCCGTGCTAGGCTTGTCCATGGCCACAGTCATGGCAGGAAGCGGAGGCACCCCGCCGTTCTGAATGACGGAAATTTCATTGTTCTTCATGGCTAAGCCACTACTTATGGCTGCAGCGTATCGACTCCAGAAGTTCTGATCCACGTTCATGGCCCTTGCTGCTAGGTCCTTCTGAAACACGTTGTTGAATTTTAATGCCTCGCCACCCAGCAGAGCCAGTGGGTTTTCCACAGACAGACGCCGGCCTCTGCGGGCGGGAGTGTTATTCCACATGTGAGTGCCCATGTGCACCTTTAGGAAAACAAGAAAAGAAGACTTGAAACATTGATACTGGTGGAAAACATGCATGTCAGTTGTAGAAAAGGCATACACAACCAATCCATGCTTGTATTTTTTATGTTAAGAAGCTAATGTGTGAGAGCATTACACAGGGTTCAATGCATTATTGGAATTCAAACTAAAGTCATGGGTGCACCTGGAACCTATTGGTTAAAGGGTGAAACGCCAGGAATCGAACCCAGGATCTTCTTGCTTACCCACTAAGGGTTGACAATATATATATATTAATTTACAGTAATAAAAATACAGGGCTTTATGAAGAACAAAACGAAAACAGGAGACACTCAGAGAAACACTCGAGACGCTTCACACTGAAACTGTTCTGATGCTGAATTCTGGACTGCAGCTGCCAGAGATGCATCAAAGGGCATCAGCCAATCAGCAGCGAGGAGAAATGAATAACGCTTTCGGATTGGCTACTTTCAAACCTCCCACCTCTGAGTACAGCGGTGTTTCACCATCACAAGACGCCTTTCTTTGTGCTCTCTGGACAGTACCAAAAAATTCATACAGTAATATTTCATGTAGCTGAATTTACATCCATATTTATGTTACAAAATTATTAAATTACATTGTTCTTAATAATTTTAGCACTAAAATGCATGAAAAATTGTATATTGCCACGTAAAGCAATTTTCTGCGAACACGAACGACTGAGGCCACAAACTTTGTTTTGTTTAGGACGTCGATGATATTCATCAATCTCATGTCACTAATTGTGTTACTCTGCATTTCCATGTTCATCATTTCTTGAAGAACAATTAGTTTAATTTTGAGATGTTAACATACTGCATGTCAACATACCTTGAGGTTGCCCTTTGTTGTAAAAGCTCGACCACAAATAGAGCAAGCAAAAGGCTTTTCACCAGTGTGTGTGCGCTCGTGGATCTGTAGGGCACTTGCCGAAGAGAAATTCTTCCCACATACGTTGCAGTTGTGTTGTTTAGGGGTTCGTCGAGGAGGTGGAGTTCCAAGCAGCGAAGTGATGCCTGGGATCATTGCTTCAGAAGGGGAAGGCGAAGATTGGATGGATCCAAATAGAGGAAAAGGCCCTTCTTTCACTGTGTATGGTCTACTCAGGCCGTCCATCTCCATTTTTACAGAGGCCCGCATGTTGTTCATATCCAACTCAGGAGACCTCTGGGTTGTTCCTGGGAAAAAACGAGATGAACTATAAGAATATACTTTTTGGTAACTTTAAGGAGGTTTTTTCATCATAAGTCACTTTCATTCAGCTATAAACAAATGTGCATCATTGTACCATGCATAGCAATAATACTATCTTACCATGCTCCTTGTAAGAGTTCTCTTTCTTGACTGGAGTCTTGATCTGATCAGGGACTTCTCCATTCATGCCGTTTGATGCTGGAGAATCCAACGACTCACATTTGATTGTAGCAGCCTTCTCTTTGTTATGTGAGGTGATGTTAAACAAACACTGGGCATCTTGATGACCTGGAGGATGATATTTTGTTGGGCTGAGAGGTCTTTGGATGAAACTGGCAGACTCTGGTAATAGAGGGCTCGGATTCTCAAAATCTCTTATGGAAGGGAAGCTATTAGCAGGATGATCATTGTCTAAAACGCCACTCGTTACTGACTTGTGTCCAGTTAAATGGTTGAGGCTGACTGTTGACTCATCAACTGTTTTGAATTCAGTTGCAACAGGAGGTAGCGGTGAAACTGGTGAGGAACTGCCTGAAAACGAGTTAAAGAGGTTTTCGCCATTTTCTGTAATATCCCCCTCCTCTTCGCATGAAATATCGTCAAGGCCATCATCGTCATCGTTCATGTTGTCAAAACTCTGCTCGTCAAAGGTCAGGTCGGTTTCTTTTTCCTGGATGGCATCTGTTGGCAAAGTCGGGAGGTTGTTGGGAATCTGGCCGCCCATGTGCATGCGGATGTGCTGCTGCAAGACAACAGCATTGGTGAATTTCTTCTGACAAATCGGACAGGAGTGCTGAACCTGAAGAGGAGGCTTTGCACGGTGGACACCAAAATGAGTTTTCAGGTTCCCCTTTGTGGTGAAGGCACGGCCGCAAACCTTGCATTTAAAAGGCCTTTCCCCAGTGTGGATGCGATAATGCATCTTCAGGGCACTCTGACAGCTGAGCACACGGTGGCAAATCACACACTGATTGGGATCCATCATGTTTTTGTCAATGTTCTCCACAAGCTGCTGGAGCTTTGATGTCTCTGATGTCTGCATGGAGTCTAGGACTCCTCCGTATGCGTACCTGGCTTTAATTTGGTCAGAGATCAGGGGAGGAGTAGAGGATTTCAGCATTGAGGTGACTAAGTCAGTAGAATCTGGTGTACTTCCTCTTGTAGGTACTTCTGTTGACATAGACTTCGGGGGACTGTTGTATTCTGCAGTGTTGGAGGAGTGGTGTGAACTATCTGCCTGTCTGATCGCATAGTTTGTGGGCAGATGAAATTCTTCTGATTTTGAGACTGGCGTGGTCTTTCCTTCCAAACTGAACTGGGGGGGCTGAGCTGTCTTGAGTATACCTGGTTCGTAGTCAGCTTGCGTAGGTGGTTCAGTACCGATAGCATTTGGAGACAAAGGTGAACTTTCGTTTCTAGCTGATGAGGGCCTTTGTGGCGATCTTCCTGAGAGTGGTTTACTAAAAGATTCACCAAAGTTTTCCAGATGTGCTACTGTCGGGGGCAACTGCAGGCCCACTGTAGCAGGTAACGTTGGTAGAACAGGTTTGCTGTCTAACCATGTTGAGCCAGGCTTCTCAGGAGGAAAAGACATTCCGTAGGGAATACCAGAGCTGGTGGGAATATTATCAAGATATTCTGGCACCGGGTAAGGGTTCATCTGAACATGGGGGTATTTGTCTTTGTGCCTTTGAAAGTGAACTTTCAGGTTTCCCTTGGTGGAGAAGCGGTTGCCACATATGTTGCATTTAAAGGGCCTCTCACCTGTGTGGGAGCGCAGGTGGATCTGCAGAGCACTGTCACTGCCAAACACCTTGGCACAGAACCGGCATTTGTGCTTGAAGAAAGGGTCCTCGGAACTGGGCTTGGTGTCAAATATAGAGATGCTGGGTATTTTACCCTTGCGCTGCTTTATCATGGCAGCAAGTGGGTCTAGTGCATTGGTGGTAGCTGCGATGCTAGCTAGTGGATTGGGAAAGATTACTCCACTAGGAGGACTTTGAGGTTGCAATGGAAGGTTGGCAGAGGGATTAGGGAAACTGCTCTGGCATACTGAGGCAGAAGAGTTCTGTGGTTGGGTGTGGCTAGCACCAGAGAATGTGCCATTACAGGAGGGCAGCAATGGAGATGCCCTAGTATAAGTGGACAGTGGAGGATTCGGGTTTGCTAAAGAAAGCGAGAGACTATCTGTTCCTTTGGGATCCGATTCTTCCTCGTGTGGCTGTGAAGACAGAAATGGTGGAGCCTCAAGTATGGATGTCTGGGAAACAGAGGCCTGGCCGTTCACGGTGGAAGGCATGACTCCGGATAACGGAAGAACAGGAGGAGGGGCCATACCCTGGAAATGGAAAGCAGAAGAGACAGAGGGCATGCCTTTGGAAGCTGGATTCAGCGCAGATTGTGTAGGTTGCCTATTCATCACAGCAACCTGAGTGCGAATCTGCTCAATGAGTTGCAACTGGTGGACCTGCTGCCGCTGTAAAGCCACCAGCTGCTCCAAAATCATAGGTATCGCCACTGAGCTCACCTTACCTCCAGATCCATCGCCTTGGATGCTCTGGGAAAACTGGGCGACTGCCACCCTGGTGCTATGAAGGATTTCTAAGGTTACATTTGTGCTGGGAAAGTCATAAGTAGTGCTTAAGGATGACAAAGGCGATGGAGGGTTGGTGCTCTCACTGGAATCTGGTGGAAGAGGGCTGGAGTTTGATGTTTTATCCACAGGTTCATGCGTATCCATCGGTTCATCCGCTCCCGATACACATCTCCCTCCCGGAATGCCGACGTTTTCTCGTCCCTTCTCAGCTGATTCGAAGTCCTGATCCACGTTCTCCATTTCTGTTGGTTCGCTTAAAAAGGATTCCAGTGGAGATCCCCGAGGAGCAGGAAATCCTTCGTCCTCATTCACAATCAGCACAGGGGGCTCCTCTGTACATTTTTTTTGGTGCTCCAGCAGCTCGGACCACTTGAAGAATTCAGCACAGCACTTCTCACAGACATGAGTCTCCTCGCTTCCACTGTGGCTCTCGCTGCCACTGTCCTCATCGCCACCTCTTTTCAGCTGCGCTGTTGAGAACAATCGGAGAGAGAAAAAAAGGAGTGTGAATGGAAATTCCTGAGGTGATAGATTCCTCACAGTTTTCCTTGTTGAGCGAACCCTAAAGATAACCCTAATCAGTCGTGCCACTTCACCAATCACAGAGCTTTGCACCCAAGACCAAGCTGATCGTTTTCTATGCACATCAAATTACATGACCTGAAGATCCTCAGGCTTAATGAAATTCCATAGGAAGGATTGATTTTTCAATGTTTTCATACATTTCGACATTGTGTTGTAGGTGCAGAGTAAACTGAGTCTTTGACTGACTAATCACAATTCTTCGTCACCATCAAACACCTTCAGTTCTCAGTTTCTTGACCTCACGCAACTCTTTGCATTTCTTGGTTCTCCAGTGGCGTAACTTTGGTCGTGTAGTTTTAACTGAAAACGAGCAAAGTGCACGCACATCTCGAAATACCTTGGACAATTCAAAAAAGTCCCACAGAGAAAAACAAGGGACGTTTTGTGCTCGTCCTTAACAAAACCTCAAAAACATGTAATTACATTGCTAAGTAGATGCATAAAGAAAGGCGGGCCATGTAAATAAAAAAGAAAAACGAGTTTTCAAAAAGGGGAAAAAAAAAAGTTGAATTCAAAACTTGCTTATAATATTTAAATGTCATTTCTTAAGTGCGAGACAGATTTGAATAGAACTTAATGTGAAAAACCTCTCAAAGGCCAATCGCAATCCCTTCATATATTGAGAATAATGTAATTGTTTGATACACGGAATTTCACTGAATCAATCCAACGATGTAAACGATTAATAAAAGAAAAGGGGAAAAATTACTAAAATAAAAATACAATTAACTGGTCAGCTCAGAATTTAAGCGAATAAATATAATAAACAATACTTGGTGTGGATTATTTGTTCATGTGATTTAAACAAAAAAAGAAAGAAAGACTTCTTCTTTTTCGTCTCCTCAGTCTGTGTTGTTAGCCCCCCTCTCTTGCACGGGGCAGTGACAGTGTGGGTCACTGGCTCATCTCATTTCATTAAGCATGTGGGTGGTCCGGCATAACTCTGACACAGAAAGGTGAGACCAGACTGAGGAGAGCAGAAAAGAATGCACAAGCATCTCAGATGAAGCCTCCATTAGTGAATGAAGTGGACCAACAGCTCCAGCTTTCCAAAATCCCCCCGGCTCCTCCGGACCACCGCCTGCCCGGGGTGTGCCCACCGCCCTGTCCCGCTGAGGAGCAGGAACTACAGGAGCTCTCTCTCGCCTCAAACAGAAATCAAGGGAAAACGCTTCTGTTCTAAATGTGTAAAATTATACTGGAACTCTGAACACACTAATAGGAAAACGAGCTCCTGCGAGGGAGGAGCACACGTCGTTTTGACTTGATAACGACGTGAAAGAACAAAGAGCGGCCGCCAGAAGAGTCTTCGCTTTGCCAAAGTGCAGATTTGTTTTTGTTATTTTTTTTTAAGGTCCAGTAAAAAGTCCTGGACTTAAACTTAGAGAAAAGTCCTAAAGGTCCGTCCTGAAGCAGGAGGCTGAAGTTCTCAATGCCAAACTCCATCAAAGATCTTCAACCTTAAAAACCTGCATATTATATATATATATATATCTTTCTATCTCTCTCTCTCTCTCTCTCTCTCTCTATATATATATATATATATATATACACACCATATATAT
>JBBPCY010000142.1:4548445-4559329 GCA_037974405.1 Brachyalestes nurse | reverse complement strand
AAATGATGCTTTAAAGAACAATGTTTTTATTTGGAAATGAGGAGAAATATTGTCAGCAGTTCTTAAAAACTAAGGCAGAGCTGTTCAGTTCAATACTCGCAGCTACAAAAGATGAAACCTGAGAAACTGAGCATTTTCGCAACGGTCTCTTATTTTTTTTCCAGAGCTGTGTCTGTTAAAAACGTTCATTTGAGTGGGACGTGGTTTGCGCCTTCGTTGCAGGACCCTCAGGGGTTCCTGGCTTATGTGTGCTCTTCTAGAGAAAACTGCAAATTTGTGCAAAGCATAAAGGTTATCCACACACTGCCATATCCTATTTACAAAAAAATGATAAAAGAACCATTCATTGAAACATTCTTTAGGGAGCCAAAACATGGCATCGCCCCAAAGCTCTCTCTTCGACACCTTTAATGATAAGAGTGCCACACTTTACTCACTCTCTCTGAAACAAGAGGAGACCTTTCCCTGCGCTCGCTCGCTCGTGCTGGGCGTCCGCACTCGTGAAAGCGGTTTCAGCCACTCTGTGGGCGTTGTGGTCATGGTCCACATGCTTCTCGTGGTTTTGGGCCATCTCCTGTGTTTGTGTCCCACAAGTTCAACTGCATGGCCGGTATTGTTTCTGCCCCAGTCCCTTTCACCCATAGCCCGGCAACAAAGCCCGCCGTCTTCAGCGTACAAGGGTGCTCGCAGTACAAACTGCCCACTCCCTGCATTCCTGCTCCCTATCTTGGAAGCGTTTGTGGGCGATTTAGAGATAGCAAGCCCTTCAGCCAACAGATGAGCTTCTGTAGGCATGACATAAAGAACAAACAGCACATCGTGCTCCATTTATAGAGCTGCAGTGAGGGCTATAAAACGAGAGAGAAAAGGTTCAATCTCACTGCGGCCGCACGACTTTGAGCAAACAAGGAATATCCATTACGTTTTGTAGGTCAACTCTCTTCATAGACGCTGCTCTTTCAACAAGAACATGACTACTTTCGACCAGTTTTAAGATTTAACAAAAGTCCAGTGCATGGATCCACTTCATGTTTACACTCATGTCTTATACGAAATTTGAACAAACACTTCATAAGCGTTTCGTACGCAGGTTTTTAAAAGGAAACTGATGAAGAACCAAGCATTAAGACACCAGGAATGAGTATCATTAGTACTTTCAAATCCAGCATTGGGTTGTTAAACCCTTCCTATATTTTCAAAGGGACTCCAGGTTTGGACGTGGCTTGGCCTTAAATATGAAGTCACTTTGACTGTGTATTTTGGGGTCAATGTGTTTGAAATGTTTAACTTCTCCTCTTTCTTTACCTATGAGGTTCAAATGCTCCTCTACAATCTCCTGGAACATCTATTTATATTTCCGTCATTGCATTTAATGCCACTTAGAAACAGCCCCATATCATGGCGCTCCCACTTTCGTACTTCACTGTGTCTTGGGTGTTCTCGGAATTATACATGCAAGTGCATTATTTCAGAAGATGATTGCTGATTGTTCTCTGTGGAACTGTTATACCTACTGCCAGGCGGTCTTGTCAAATGACTACTTTCCTTCCTTACCATTAGTCTGAGAGCGCCCTGTGAAGGGCACAATTGTCTGGGGACAGTTAGTTGTGGTTTCATGTACTTTCCACTTGCATTAAAGTCCCCATCAGTAATGTTTCTACCCCCAAATGCCCCAACACTCCCGCACCACTACGAAACCAAACGCCTTACCATTATCCCTTAATTTTTACCTTAATTTTTCAAACAGGAAATGAAGGAAAATTTTGGGAAAACGTGCACGGATTAAGGGGAAAAACTATTTTCCTCTTGCTTTTTTAAATTTGCCCCTTAAATAACAGAACCTACTGAATCCACACCTTAAATGTAAGATTAAGGGGTTTCACATTCGCCTTAAATTTAATTTTAAGGTAAAATTAAGGGGTCGCTTTCACAAATCGAAAGCCACTTAATTCAAATGAAAGGCTTTGGTGTATTTTTCAGGGGTAAATTAAGGTCTCATTTTGTAAAATTGTTGATGATTCTCCAGCCATTGATGGCTTAAAGTGGTTCTTCATTGTCAATGCACAAAGAATATGTTGCCTCCCTTATGCTGAAGACTGTTGTTGAAGATGAAGTGTATTAGTCGAACAATCTACTGGTGCTAAAATATTCATTTCAACACTAATATTCCTGTTTTGGCCCTTATCTTTGCTCACCTTTCTATTTTGTTTGAAATACTTAGTGTCACCTTTAGTCTTAATCTATTTAAATACATGGAAATGTGCACTTAGACGAGTTCAGAACACATTGTTGTCATCAGGATGGATGAGATGGGATTTCAGCGCTTTTTTTCTCAGAAAGCATGAAAGCCACCTCTCCATTGAAAGAGTCCTTTGTGGCAGCTGGTAATGTGTCCATATTACACATATATTCACACTTGTTAAAGGGTGAAAACACAGACTAACACAAAGGGCAACATTAACATCTTTTTATGTGTTTGTAGGATTCATCATGGCATACTGAATTCATAGTTTCTCAATGGACAACAAAATTAGAAACACAGCGGAATTAAAATGTAGCACTGAATTTTTCTATGAGAAAGCAATGGATCGTCTCAACTATGAGGTCATTTAGGTGTCAACATATGAAACTATGCACATGGATACATATAGTGGAATCCAATAGTCTGAGAACACATTGAAAATGTTCTTTTTTCATTTAAACATGGAAACAAATGACTTAGAACTTAGTTACAACAAGAAACTATAGTTGAAAAAGAAATATACTATATTTGCACTGTATCTGGGTCACTAGTGTCAAGTGTATCCAAATGTATCCAAACTTGATGATGTTAATGCCTATTAAGGTCAGAGGGTCTCATCCCTTAAAGCATGTCCTCAAACGACTCTCAACTGGATCTGATCCATTCATCAGAAGCTCTTGCATGAACATGTGGATTCCATGAGGACCGTTCCTCGCAAACGGGGTTAAACCAAACACTAAGAAACTCTGAATTTCAACCAAATTTGTTGAGCAGAGAGTGCAAAAGTGACAACTTTCTTAACTCCCTAATGTGGGCATGAAAGTGACTACAAAATGGTGCCATGACATCAAATGTCCAACGTCAAAATAAGTCAAATTAATCGAAAAACCTAGGCAGGGAATATCAAAGCCTTAGTCTAAGTTACGCAAAGATTTGCTCGACATTTCTATTTAGAAACATATTTAGCAGTGAAAAGATGTTCAGTGTCCTTGGAAGACCGCTGCCATTGTCCGACACCTTCACACTGTCCCATTGAAAAGCCCTTACTGAGCTTTATTCCCTTCAGAATCTCCACCGCAGAGATTTAACAGGAAGCGTGAAAGGTGCTTTCAGACCGAACAGCACAAACGACTCGCACACATCATATTTCAACTTTCAACAATTATTTGTAGAAAGGATATGAATCGCTGTGACAATAGTTTGATTGTCCCGGGGGGCTGTTTTGCATTGAGCTGCTTCTCTCTCATAGATAGGCCTTGTTGTGCCTGAGCCAGACCAAGCAGATGTGGACGAGAACAATGGAAGCTCCTTCAACAGAGAGCAGGGCAGTGACTGACTCCACGGGTACACGGGCTCTGAAGAATGCCTGGCACCAGCCCAGAGCCACTGACGCTATTATGGACCCACCTCATCTCCCATGAAGGCCCGGGACAGAGGGGGGGGACCACACCTTCAAAGGCCAGCCCATCTTCTTCAGAAGTGCCGAAGACTATCCAGAAGCTTGGTGGGACGGTGTCAGAGCGGAGCTTGGATTGTGTTTGAGAAGGACGTTGGTGGGACATCCAGACTGTTGACCCAGGCTCAGAAGATCAAGACCCAGAATGGCTACTGCAAGCACCTCAGGACAGAGTCCCTTCGGGCTGGGCCGGAGGAAGAGGTCCCCTGGTATCCTGGATCAGATCGGCAAGTTCTTTGGAGGGGATAAGAAGAAACGGGGCAAGGTGAGCCATGACCTGAAGCCATGAACTTGATCGATCTTCTTCATTAACGGTTCTTGCTTTAGAGAATAGAAGTAAGTGGCGTGTATTTCTAAGAACTGCTAAACTGAGAATTTCTTGGAGAGGTGAAGAAGTGTGTTTTTCATCCCTTAATATATGGTTATTAGCACATAATCATCTCACAGAAAGAAGATAAAGAACCATAATTTACTGGGATTTCCTGTCTTTGTAGAACTGCAGACTGTCTGAAACAGTAGGAATCTTTTGTCGCAGTCTGAAGCCATTACACAGGATTAATCTGTTCTGAGTGCTGCAGCGCAGATTTCAAATTTGGCGTCTTGGTTGAGGACATATGAATTTTTTCTGTGCTAGTTTGAAAAACCTTTTTAATTTTTTGTGCTTCATTTTCAAATCTGTTTTTCACATTTTTAGATTTTTAGACTATGCTACCAAGTTAGTTTCATTTTATATGAATAAAAATGAACGCGTGGCATGTATCTGTGTAACATTTAGGATAAAATGTTAATATTAATCCTGTATTTGTGTAAAATTTTTGATATACTATTTCTATTTAATTTAAAAAATTGCACACTGGTGTATCTGACAACTTCACAAGGTTTCAATTCAAAAGAAAGACATTTTTATAAATATAATGCATACTATCAGTATTATTTTGAATAGATTAATGTACTGGAGTACTTTCAGCTCATCACTTCTTGCTTGAGTAAATATCAACTTCTGCTGTACTAGTGCAATTTTTTTATTTCCGTTCATTCATTTTTGTAGACTAAAAAGTACTCAAAATGCTTGTTAATATTCTTTTGTATTTAACAAGGTAATAGTATAGCATCTAATACTGCTCTTGTCTAATTGAGAAGCTTGTTGCGTTTTTAGACTCAACTGTGCTCACTTTTTTCTCAACAAGACTTTTTTTTTTTATTTGTGTATATTCATTTTTTTTTCTCAAGATATTTTTATTTGCGTATATTTCAGGGCTCATTCCGGGGTCACCTCTCCTCCTCGCCCCAAAGACCCCTGCACTCCTCCGCCCGACGCCGTGGAGAGGTGAACCCTGTCCTGCACTTCTTCAGGAGCTTTGTAAGTGCACATTTTGCAAAAATGTATGAGGGAAATCACGACCTGATGGGAAGAGTCATCTTACAGATGAATCATGCCACTCATGATTGACCACCAGAGATCTCTTCCAGCCCCAGCATGTGTCGTATAGAAGCAAACTTTACACTGTGCTATATAGCCTACCTTAAAACACATTGAGAACATATTGAAGTCAGTTTAAATGGGACATCGTAATGGATTTTCCTCCCATGCCCGATATCAGGGAGTGTCTCTGATCGAGCTAACTGATGGGAGGCGATACATGACATCACTGGTTGAAGCCTCTGTTTTGTCCAGTTTTTAATTGGAATTTTAAAGAACTTTTTGCACACTTTGGATGACGAACTGATGCTGAATTTGACAAACATGAGTGCAACCCCAACGCAACTACTGCTCCTTTTGTTGGAATTTCTCTACAACACATTGTGTGCAGAGGATGTCAGCCAGTCGCCGTCCAAAGCTGTCGTCATCTCAGACATGCAGTCCGTGTTTACACTTTTTTACAATGGCGCAGGCTTGTTTGTGCATCAGACAGAGATTACACACAATTACTTCACTTCTCTTTGCAGAGGATTCACATAATGGCCTCTTGGGCTGGAGGGTGTGATCACCTTGATAGATGAATTACCTTGATAGAACAGTAGCCACGGACGAAAAAAAACTGCGTGTTGCACTCTTTCTGCAGTCATATAGTCTAGGCCCGGGCAGAACCAATGACAATAAGCGAGAAATGTTTCATTTTACATTGTTTTACAAGTGATATAATGATCTCAACAAATGGGCCCCATCCTCAGTATGTATAACTGAACTTCAAAAGAATACAGTATAAATTCTCTGAAAACTATTTTCTCATTATTGCTGCCCAGACACCATCAGTGAACGTGTTAATTGTTCATTAAAAGGGTAGATGCATGTCTCACCTTGCTCATCAGCTGTAAAATGCATTTGCAAGATTAAGCAGAAATAAGCAGAGTAAGCAGTCAAACTTTGCAATGAATCCGATTAAACTCTGGTCAAATGTGGCTCTTTAAGATTCCATTCACTGAACTACACTTCAGGTCTAATGCCTTGCAATTTTATCACCCACAGGTGTCTTCTCCTCGTCCCAAGTCAAGGGTAAGTGTCTCTCTGTTCCATTCCCACTGATCTCTTTTGGTCCACGTTTAAAAATGATCCTGGATAATTAACAGACCCTTTTTCCCATATCCTATATCATACCATTGTTTTTTTTTTAATTGGCTAGAACTCAGAATTTCACAACAGTGGGGCTCAGGACACTTTAGAATGAACATTAGAGCTTGTAACAGGGTTTCATTACTTACTGTACCATTACTTAAAGGTGAAATAATAATAAAAACAACAATAATCAGTTTTAAAAAGGACAAAGACTGTAACAAGACACATTACTCTACATATTTAGTTTTACATATCCTTAAAACTTCCAATGCAAAATGAGAACTTACTGGGAAAAGCGAAGAAAAGTTCTTAAACTGGAATGTACGTTAATTCCAAACGCTTTTGGACCATTTCCGTTGGTCCGTTTTCAAAACAGCTGATATTTTCAAAAATGTATGTCCAAAAATACATAAAAGAAAACACATTTGATTGTTGTCAACAGTTTTGTGCCTGTTTACTTAGTGTAACTTTACTTAGTGTATCATGAAGCCTCACTGTTTACATAAAATCGCCTTCAACTCCTTAATAACTCTCTTATTTGATACATCTTCTGCAGACACCTTGTATTTAACTATTTTATTTATTTATTTGTTTTTGTTTTTTTTAATTCCATCACAGCTCCCTGCTCATTATGCACCGATAACCTGCCAGTCATTTTAATCGTTTGATTTTGCTTTGTTTCTTTTCCATGTGCAGTGGAGGGAGATCTTGGGCCTGGTATGTCTCCTAGCTTTGAATGGAGCTGTGTTTGCATTCACAATCATGACCACTGGCAGATGGCAATGGCTGCTTTTCCTTACTCCTCTGTCCTTGTTTTCTAACAGACCTGTCCACTTCCTTAACAGTCCTTTTCCCTCCCTGTGAACTAACCGATCTGTAAGCGGTGTCGATGTGATTCACGGTGGCTGTAATGATATTAATTTAGACCATGTCCACGCATGCACGGGTATTTCTGAAAACAGAGATTTCCCATTTTCGTTTTTTTAATAAAAAACCCGTCCACACGAACACGTTTTCAAAAATATAACAAAAGACGCTGATTGCAAAAAACAGTGAGAAAAGCATGCCAAGGCAGCAGGTGGCGATATAACCTTAAACTGTACAGCACTGGTGACCAATCAGAAGCTTTGGAGGGCGTCGTCATTGAATGTGTTGAATATAACAGCATCCGAAGCGACTCTAATGCCTTTGTCCTTCATACTGGAGGGACAGAAACTCCTACCGAGTATAAACAGGCCAGAACTCCTAACGAGGTTGAGAGCAGTAATAATCGGGATTGTAGATGAAAACACGATGTAAACACGGCACATACTGTGACGTCATCTGACCTGAAACTGTCAATTTTTCAAAATCTTCTTTTTTCTGGTCCACGTGTAAACGCAGAAATCGCCACTTTGGCTGGAGTTTTCAATAACCTCAGTTTTCACCGACCCAAAATGACGAAAGACCAAAACGCATAGAAAAACCTCCGTTGTCGGAAATACCCGTGTACGTGTGGATATGGCCTTAGACGTTTAAAGAAGTCTTGAGTGAAAGGGATAATCCAGCTCACGATGCCGACCAATGGCCGTCCGTTTTCCCTCACGCAGTGCTTAACGGGGCCCCCTATCTGTAGAGAGGAGTATGACAGAATGCTGTAATGTGATGTCAAATGATCTGACCATTTCTAGCATATCCCAAAGTGTCCCTGCTATCAGTGCTGAAGGTGTTAGTGTGGTTTGAGGGTCAGCATTTGACTGCCTTGACTTGAACCGAGTTTGTTTTTCTGACATTCTTATCCAGAGTGACTCTGTGCTTCTGGATGACTTTGAGACAGCACGACTGTTTCTCAATCGAAGCCGGTAAAGCAGTTTTCTGTCCTAGGGGTCTAGCGACAGAGCTCATTTTCTGTCTGTTTTAGCCCTTCACTCTCCCTCTTGTCTTCATCAGTGCTGGGCCGATTACTCACCAGCACCCCTTGTGTCATAATCATGAAGTATTTACAGTCTACAGGCTCTTTTGGGGGTTCACATTGTTTTAAAAAAAGTGTGGCACTGAGAGAAAATGAGCTTAAAGACGGCACCAAGAGACTATCTCTCATACTTTACTCTTTATATCTCTTGTAAAGCATCCACACTTTGAGAAATAAAGGGAAAATGTTTTGATGATAAGGAATAATTGCTGTGAAAAGGGATAGACTAGGAGAGATATCTCATTTTCATATTCAAGACATACTCATTCTTTGTCTGTGCCATGCTCACGGTGTCTCTAACCCAGTCTTTTGGGCTGTGTGTGTTGTTTGTGAGACGTGCATGTGATGTAAAAACCTCAGCAACTGGGTTCATTTGTATGATTTAATCACATGGTTGATTAATAGAGAGACTTTCCAGATACTTTAATCCGTTTATGTATTAATGCTGCTGCTGTGTGCCTTGCATTTCAGTACTGAAATGCACTGTGGAAAACATTTGATGATGAATGGACTCCATTACTTACATGAGGTTACATTTAAAAAGTGCATTTATATATATTCATGTCCTTGGGCCAGCAAAAATGCTCTAATCATTTTGATTATGAGTCCTAAAAGTATCTCCTTCTCCTTTAAACTGCAGGAGGCATGCAGATATCATTAAGAAACTAAAATATCAAAGCATCTGTAAAGTCTCAACCTTTATTAACAATGTCGAATCATAATCATACAAATTAACCCATGGATTAAAGTTTATGTGTATATCGTTACTGTCTGAACAAAACACTCCATCTCCATTATAATTCCATGTCTTATTTTTCTAAGCGGTCCAAGATAAAACTCTGCATTGCCTTTCATCTAAAGTTACGAAGGATTTCTTCTTGTCTAAAGATACTTTTGTGGAGGTGAAGTTTTGTCCTGACAGCGACGATTCTTGTATCTACGAATACAGTAAATACGCACCACCAGTTTACTAAAGCCGGGACACATATTGACACGTCTGTACATATTTTCTGTATTTTGAATATGTATACTTTGTATATGTATGGTTCTTGAAGGCAGTTCCTCATGAAGATGCGTGAGAGAATGGCATGCTGTATCATGCTGTATAATATACATATAACATGATAGGAAATAATATATATATTTATGGAACATTAGATTTAGGCATTAGGAGAATCACAGAGTTGTAACATAATATTCTTGATTTCCTCAACAGTTCCTCAACCTCAACAGTTTTAAGAAAAAATGCATTTATTCCAGCATAATGTCCAGCTGTGGGCTGGTGCCATCAGTGTTTGTTGATGATATTTTTTTAGGCTTCGCCATCGACGCGTGGCGCCGAGAGTATCAGATCCCCCCACAGACGCCGCAGAGAACAGAACACACTCTCCAGAATCTTCAGCCTGGTGAGCCTACAGCAGCGCTGTAGTTTAATTAAAGGTCTCTCAAAGGTCACCTAAGGTTGCATGGCAGCATGCATGGGGATGATATTTGGTGTGACATAAATGTATTCCAGGGTCACAAAGAACATTAACATTTCTGACATGTGACTTCTTCAAAATTCATGTGATAGACGCATGGTGAATAATGATCGGGCTACTGGAAAAGTTCCATTTCAATACGCTAACCCTTAAAATGTGAGTCTCCTGAACAGTTCCGAGGTGTGCGTCTCGGTTTAGAACCTTCATGGGTTCTTCACACTTGCACATCTCATCTGCAAAAGTAGAACCCTCTAAGGGACCATTCTTTGAAAGATACTTTAGGGAATTGTGATGCACTAAAGATAAACTTTTATTAATGCACATTAAATTCAGTTCAAAGTGGAGATAAGGAGGTTTCATAGGTTCATATGAGGTTGCATATGTGAAGTTTTTTCAAAATGTCATTTGACGACGAGAGCGAACACATTTGCACACAACTGTAATTCATTTTTGATGACCTTTCTTGAGGTCTACATAACTGCTATGGCTTTAATTGAGAAATATACGCCGTTTTGGAATGAAATTACCTCATTCACTATGAAACCAAACGCCTTAATTTTATGGCCCTAAAACTTACTGTAATTTTGCCAGGAGAATGACAGGAAATCAAGGGAAAAACTGCACAGATGAAGGCTAATTAAGGGATAAAACTTCTGAATTTTCCCCTTACTTTTTCAAATGTACCCCTTAAATAACACTGGGCAACACATTTTTATGAAAGGTCTGTTTCATTGCAATTTTTGATGTTTCTTAGTCAAGTTTTGCACGCTGATTCAGAAAATGGCATCAGTTTTTTCCTACCTTCAATGGTTCTAGAGATGTTTTTTTTAATGTATAACCAGCATGCGTGGACTAATATTAACACCTCTGGGAGCAACAAATAAAGTAACGATGCAAATAACCCTCAAAGCTCCAAGTTATAAGTTTAACAAAAGACCATGTCAGCCGAGCCGCCAAGTTTAGTTTTTTCTAAAAATTAAAACCCTTTTCTAAAAACTAAACCCTTGAAGCTACATCACAATAAATGTTACCACCGAAATCAGCGTGCCGAGATTAAATAAGAAACACTACAAAATGCAATGAAACTAATTTTTGTTGCCTGGTGTAATAGAACCTCATGAATTAATTTTAAGGTAAAATTAAGGGGTCAGTTTCACAAATTAACGGCCACTTAATTCAAATGAAGGGGTTTGGTGTATT
>JBBPCY010000142.1:4492733-4508480 GCA_037974405.1 Brachyalestes nurse | reverse complement strand
ATATCTTAAAACAATCTTAATAATCTTACAAATCTGCTCTTATATAGTATATTATTCTCAAAATAAGATAAAGAAGATTTTTTAGGCTAAAAATAAGATTGCAAGTCTTGGTTAGATCAGGAGTTTTTGCAGTGTGAGAAAGATCACATTAATAAACATTACCAATATTGTCTAGCTTTATTGTTTCTGATGCACGAAAGCTTATTCCGTTGGTTCTATGTGCTCTAGGTTGGACAGCATGGGTGAGTTCAACACAGTATGCTTAGTTTCATGCACAAAAAACAAGAGTAAAATACATGTAGGAGGTTTTTCTTTCTAAAAAAAAAAAATCAAAATCTCATTTTTACTCTCAGATGTTTTACTCCCCTTGATGGTACCAGCAGTGTGATGTGAAAGAACTTTAAAATGTGCATGAAGAAAGCACTGAGTGGGAATTCTGTTTCGCTGTGGAGTCTGTGGGCAGCACGAAGATTCGGAGTGAAGCTCCGTACGTTCTGTCTCGAGTTAACAAACAGAAACGAACAAAGGAACCCTTCACCAAGAGCAAAACGTACCAATGAGCTTCACGTGCTGCCTGAATAGATCCTGTTGTCTCCTTTCCCCTTGCAGTTTCATCTCATGGTCACACCAGTATAAACACATACACAAACACTGGAAGTTGTTCGTCTGCCATTTCAAAATTTCAGTCGTGGCTCACTTTCCCCACCCAGCCCCCGACTGAGCTCAGACCACGAATAGGAAACACTGGGCATCGCCTCACCAGGGATCTTTATCTACACACATTCCAACCGTGTTGATTTAAATATTTGGGTATTCAAATTAGAGCTCATCTGATAAATCGGTTGCTGATATGAATGTTGACGGCCCTACAGTCGTTTCTGTATGAGCCAGAATATCGACATCGAGGCGCCGACAATCGTCAACATTTTTGGTTCCGGCACGGCTGGCATGTGAACCGGATTCCTAGGTGAAGTGTGAGGTCAAAACACTGTTAAAACTGTTGGAGCATCAAATCAAATGTAAAAAAAACAAAAATGTTTTAAAAATATTAGTGGTTTTGGGAATAATAAAAATCATTGGTGGAATCGGCCACTCGTTTTAGATCCGAGCGTTACGTTGGAATGCAACAATACACTGTGCATCTTTTTTAACTTTTTAAAATCTTTTCATAGGGGTGAACACAAGTCAGCACATTAGATGTCAATTTGATATCCATTTGTTATCAATGGTATACATTTATATATATATATATATATATATATGTATATATTAGGGGTGTTGAAATTAATCAAATAATCGATGCATCGATGAAGTGGCAGGACATAATCTATTATATCATGATGACATTGCTTGATTTTACAAATCCAGTTAAATAGAAGCACTGCAGAATGTTTTGTTTTTGAAGACTGACATGAAGATGTAGGCTAGGCCTATACTACATATATATATATATATATATGTGTGTGTGTGAAAAATCATTGATATATATCAATGGGAAATCAAGTTTCTCTGGGATCAATAAAGTTTTCTGATCCTGGTGGTGACATATAAGCAACATAAAAGGAACGTACGTGTAATTTTCTTCGTAACTATTTAACGACCTGCCTTTGAATAGTATAATAAAAACACAATATAATACTAACTTGACTAAAAAGGTTAAAAATGCACATATTCAATTAGCGGACATGCTTCAAATGCCATCCTCGGTGACCTCCTCAGCAGCAGCGACCCGAGGACTCGACTGTAATCGAACCTGACAGTGTTCGCCTCGACCACCTGCTACGGCCCACATCGGCCCAACTCGGCGGCACCGGGGCCCCATCTAGATTAGCATTGACCAGCGGCCGTGGGGACCCTGCGAGGACTCAGCTGAGACGGGACCGTGAGGGGACCCCCTTTGTCTTCCCTGCGAAGACAAAGTTCAGGGTACGGTCCTAACATAGGCTAGACCCCAGTCCCCAACAATGGCGCTGCTTTACCCCCTGCTGCTGGGAGGAGGTATGGACGAGAGCTATTGTGACAGTTCTAGCGCGAGACACACAATGTGAGTGCAGGCTGGGAGATTTCAGATCCTCTGGATAGTTTTCAAAAAGGAATGCAGTGGAAACTACATCCTCCCCTGAACGCGTTTTACATTGACCAGGTAGAGAGGGTACAAGTATAAAAGCTGTAAAATAATCAGTGAAAAGTCATAGAAAATGTATTAGAGTCGCCAGACACTACAAAACCAAACGCCTTCATTTTACCCCTTAAAATGACCTTCGTTTTGACAATTAAGGGTAAAAGTGCACAGATGAAGGCTTATTAAGGGGTAAAACTACTGAATTCTCCCTTTATGTTTTCAAATTTGCTCCTTAATAATAGAACCTCTTGAATTAACGCCTTAAATCTAATATTAAGGTAAAATTAAGGGGTCGATTTCACAAATTAAAGCTTAAATCAAAGGGGTTTGGTGTATTTTCAGGGGTAAATTAAGGTAGATTAAGCACATTTTAAGTACATTGTGTCTCATAGTGATAGGCCTCATCACCATTGAAATGTTATAGAAGCAAAAAAAAAACCCTCATTTGAGTTCATGGAAATTTTGTTCTAAGAAATGTTGGATCGGTTCCATTGGTCCTACAATGTTCATACCATCTAAAAGGCAGCAGTTTTCGAAGCTTTGCGGTTACAGTTACCGCCGAGCGACTCCATAAAGTCACAGAGAGGAATTATAACAGCTGCCACAGAGGGCAAACACACTGGAGCCTTTATCATTCCAGTGATACAGAGACAAGTAATATGTATTGGTAAGGAATTCGCATTTTTAAGGGTATTAAGAAAATATAGTGCATCTGCAGGCATCTGCAGCCTCCCACATCACATCACACCACACACACACACCACACACACACACACACACACACACACAAATCTCCAGTATCTGCTTTGTCTTCAGTAATTTTGCTCTTCTGTTGTCTGGCCTGTCCTAGAACATCACATTCGTAGTTGGGTAACTCTCCCCGAGTGTCTGGGTAAACAGAACATTTGGTTGAGGGCACACACACACACACACACATATACACACACACACACACACACTCACAAACACACACAGAAGCTCAATTTGAAAAATGCACTGATCCTGCATTGACAGAGCCCCAAGATGAGCTCAACTGTCTGGGGATAAGTAGGTCAACAAAGCTGAGGTAAGCCCTCAGAGAACAACCACGTTTCAATAATAACCCCACTGCTGTTGTGTTGCATGTTTCTCTGTGTGTGTGTGTGTGTGTGTGTGTGTGTCTCCTTACACACCTCTCAGAATCTCCCAGTAGCATTGGAACTGGAACTCAATGTTTTTGTTTGTTCATGTACCCAAGATCTACACAGTGTTAACACAAATACGACACACACTGGCCTTTTTAGATCGTGCTGATAATATGTTTCACTTCTAGTCGGCCTGAAAAAACAAAAAACTCACAGACGTGTAAGAAACAGAAACAAAAACCCGTTGGAAAGTTTCTGTTTTTTCCCAAAACGGCTCCTCTTATGCTCTTCTGAAAGTGTGCGCCGGCCCCTTGACTTCAGACTCACCACTAAAGGCAAGGTAACGTTAGTTTATATAATAATACGACTTTTTTTTCGTGCTGGTGGAGTTGTGTGTGTGGGTGTGTGTGTGTGTGTGTGTGTGTTTGTCTGTGTGAGAGTGTTGTGAAATGCAGTTGTTTTATAATGGATTATTGATTGTTGGGAAAGAGAGAGGGTTGGCCCTGAGGCTTCGTCCCAACCGGCTCCTCTCCTGCCCACAGTGAATGCAGCCCTTAACGCCTCAGCGCGCACACACATGCACACACACACACACACACACACGCACTCAATTTAGGTCTGTGAGCAGACGGCCATCGCTCATTCTGACTACGAGAGGGAACTGGGTCTGGGATGAGACTGGCACCGCTGTCCTTAAGACAAAGAGACTCACACATGCATGCAAATGTACAATGTACAAAGTGGAACAGGGCCCAAGCGGACTTGTGTTTTAATTCCTGCAAAATGTTGCAAAGATTTACCTTAGCATGGCTGTATTCAAAGTATTTGAGTCGAATAAAAGAACGGGTTTCCCGCAGAGTCCGTTCTCGTGGAGATTAATGTACAACTAAACACTCTTCCCTTAAGTGTGGGATGAAAAGGGAGGAGCGCAGTCTAAAGAGCATCCTGTTGGCGCTGTGTAGCTTCGGTGTGTTGTAGCTTCCCTAGAAAATGATGAGGCTGTGTTTGGGGCTGATGGAAAATAAGACAAAATGGCAGGAAATCCTGATTCCTGGCCGGGGTGTGGGATTGCATATTCTGAATACGCCGTGTCCACCTTAGCGGAATGAAGGAACGGGCGCGGAAATCGCAGAGGTGCTCGTGAGCAGAATTTTCAGAGGCGCTTGTTTGAGTCAGAACAGACTCGAGCAAGCTGTTAAAATTAGTCAGTTTAATACACTCTGAAAAGAGACACGTTTCCCTGTGAGGGATGAGGCATCAAGAAGCTCTCAGTCTGTCTCTCTGCACACGTCAGCCTGTCAGAGTCGCTTGCCTGATGCAGCCAGACAGATCCTCATCCAGGCCCTGAAGGTAGCTCACATAGTTACACATTAGACATACTAATGATGTTTGCTTCTCTCTCTCCCTCTGTCTCTCTCTCTCTCTCTCTCTCTCTCTCTCACTTTAATAGAATATCAGCACAGTCCACTGTACTTAATACACTGTGTCCAATTACACTGGACTGATGATATTGTTTAAGAAAGAATAAACAATTTACTTTTCTGAATGCTTCCATTACAATGATGCTAACCTACACATCAGGGTCACCATCATCATATAGCTTGCTAAGTGTTCTACTCTTGCCTCTGTCTCAGTGTGGGTGTGGACTGCTTGTAGTAAGATTGTATCCTATAGTTCAGCTGGTGCACTAGTACATGCTCAGCCAGTCACTAGTGTTAAAAAGATCTTCACACTCAAAGACATCGCTTTTATGCAGTTGCTCGTCTACATAAACAAACGCAAACTTGCTGGCTTGGTTCATCCTCTAATGCTCTTGTTTCCTGTCACTTCTCTTCAGGTCGCAAAATGAAGCAGGCCCCCTGCTGGCGAAATGCTTCATAGCAGAAGGTACCTCAGCAATATTCAAGGGGAAAGCAGCACAGGTCCTAGCCGTCAAACCTCAGTGACACTTATGGTGAAGAGAACTTTGATCCAGCACATATGACTAAAGTGGAACCAGGTTTACTAGGATATAACAAAGTGGTCAACAGATAGCAGCCTAGCGGATCACTCAAATCTTGACATGGAGATCGAACGGCAAGAAGTCACGGCGGATGAGTCCCTCTCCAAGGCCGGCCCCAACGACGCGGATGAGGAGAAGAATCAGGGCCATAACTGTGAGCTCTGTGGCAGGACTTTTCCTTTCTTAAGTTCCCTGTCCCAGCACATGAGGAAGCACACTGGGGAGAAGCCATACAAGTGCCCTCATTGCCAGCACCGCTCAGCACAGAAAGGCACTCTGAAGGCCCACATCCGTAGTCACAAGCTGAACAGCGTGAACCAGAGCCCGGGGGGTGATAGGGAAGACGTAGAAGGTGAAGGAGAAAAGGAAGGAGGCATACCTGAGGAGCAAGGTGGTTGTTCCAGCCCGACAGAAAGCACATCTGCTTGCAATAAAGTGGTGAATGGCGAGGAGGCCACTAAAACCAGAAAGAAGGGGGTTAAGAAGGAAAGGACGTCCAGCGAGGGAGGCAAGCAGTGTTCGCTGTGTAGGAAGAGGCTCCGGAGTCAGGCTGAGCTGGAGCAGCATATGCAGGACCTCCACGATGCCTCGCAGAAGGATCATCCGCAGTCCCGAGTAGAGAAGAGCCATCCAGCGGAAGAAGAATCCACCATGGAGGAAAGTCCTAGCATGGAAGAAGCGGAAAAGGAGAATGAACTTGGCAAAGGGGACTTTCCTTGCGATCAGTGTGACCAGGTGTTTACTCAAGCCTGGTTCCTCAAAGCCCACATGAAGAAGCACCAGAGTACACTTGACCATGGCTGCCGCATCTGTGGGCGCCGTTTCCGTGAGCCCTGGTTCCTGCGCAGCCACATGAAAACCCACGGCACCAAGACCAAGCCAAAGAGTGACTCTGAGCCTCCTGCCTCCGTCAACGACGTAGCGCAGGACGAGGCGTCCCTGGTGAACGAAGTATGCCTGTACGAACTGTGCGCCAAGTGCGGGAACTTCTTCCATGACCGCAAGAGTCTGCGGCTGCATGAGCGCGTCCACAGCAAGGCTGATCAACCTGCTAACAAGAGCAATGACCTTTTATCTCCCGTCACCAAAAGACGCTTCCTAGAGTGTCTGAACCTGAAAGCGGCGGGTGAGACGGAAAAACTCTCAGAGGGGAGCCTTGGCAAGAGAATCCCAGAGTTGGATCCTGTGAGCAGCTACCAGGCTTGGCAGCTGGCCACGCGGGGCCGAGTGGTGGAAGTCTCTGAGAAGGGCTTGGGCTGGGAAGAGAGGCTAGCGGACGCGGATGTGGCCTACGACAGAGAGAAGGGGGAATACGTGCTGCTGAGGCAAGAAAAGCGGAAAAAACAGTTGGACGCCTCCCTAAATAACCCCAGTAAGAAAAAGCGGGGAACGGTGACCCGCAACTCCATCAGCGTCAGTCTCAACGTTGATCAGCACAGAAACAACGAGCTGGCGTCCACAGGAGAAGGAAGTCCCGAGAGTTTGAGTGACTCTGAGTACCGTCCCTCTCCCCGGCATGGCCGGAAGAATTCCCAGAGCAAAACCTCGGAGTGCTTGGAGTGTGGAAAAGGCTTCAGAACTCAGCAACAGATGGTGATACACATGCTCATTAGACATGGCGGCATGAGTGACGGCATGAATGGGGTCTCACTGCAAGAGAGCCTCTTTGCTAAAAGGCAGTCCAGTATTTTTAAACCTGGAGACTCTGCAACGGATGTCAAGGACCAAAGTCAAAGAATACAACCTGAAGGTACAGGTGAGGAAATACCTCATTTCATTGTGCTGACATCGCTGATTTGCTGAAAATGTGTTGGTTCAAAAGGCTTTAGATTCCGATAAATTTGCTTCACTTATAGTTTTTGCAGGTAAAGAGGCTGATTTCCAGATTTGTGCATCTGTTTATCCACATTCTTATTTTCGTGGCATCCCAAATTTATGATAAAAAATATCAGAAGTGAGGCATATTCATGCTACAAAAGTAGAGGGAGTTGTGAGAGGAGTGAAAACAATATGCATGATATATACAGTATATATATATATACTCATCACTGCTGCCTTTATTCCCTGGATGACCAGATATTTCACTAAAGCGAAGGATTAATGATGGATAATACCAGGGGAGCTTAGCTTCTGTAGATGGGCTAGAAGTGCAGTGGATTTCCTTGGTTTGATTTTATCAGCTAAACTAAGCAATGACACCATTGTGTAAAGATTGTGTAGACTGGTATTGTAGCGGATGGTTCTTGGTGGGGTGCTTTTGCGGGGTAAAGCACGCAACAAAGAGAAACTAACATGCTGAAGAACCATCCACACACACAGTAACTCTATTTCACAATGCAGAAAAGCTTTACACGTGCGTGGTTCTGAAAAAAGGGCATTAGTGATTGACTGGATAATCCAGGATCCTGAGTAACGGAGCAGGGAGACACCTTGTGGGGAAAATAGTGAAGTGCAGTTGAATCTAGAACAGTGGTTCTTTCTTTATACAGTCAGAGAGCTGCACTACTGCTTCATCTTCCTACTTTATTTCAAAGTAAAAGGAGAGGAACTGAAGACAGACCACAACTCTGATGATGCTGATAAAGAAATGTTGCTTAGGCCACGTTACTTTACATTAAAGCCTAATGTCTGTGTCAGTGAATGTTCTTCAACCAAGTGGGTTTAGGCATTCTTAAGGATCTTTAGACATGCAAATCAGTTCCAGACTGGTACTAGGGTAAGAGTAATGTACTCTTGTACTCTGTTTGATTTTCATTTATCTTCTCAGCCCTGCTTCTCACTTCTGTTTATGTACAAACTGTTGTAAAACAGCTGCAGCTGATCTTACTTCCCGTATTGCGAGCAGGCCAGGACCTGGCCTGAATCCTAACAGCTGGTTGGCCTGTTTACAGTTATTGCAGAGCATTAGCGGCCCCTGATTTGTCTGATTTTCTGCTTGTTTGACTGTGGGCTCACGAGCCCTCTTTGCATGATGTTATTTCAGGATTTCCTGTCTCAGGAAGACAACCCCTGAAGATTTTTTTTGTGTCCTTTTTTTCCGCTCTCTCCTTTTTCTGTGTGAAAACGCTGAAAACGTACACAAGTGCGGAACAAGCACAGAATAAACCGGGTACACAAACACTGTGTTTTTGAACTGAATTCTACTCTCATTCACCCCAGACGTCTGGTTTGTTGCTTGGAGAATTAAAAAATTAACTCAGTTAACAAATATATTGGCATGTGCTTGTTAATGGATACACAAATAAACACAATGACTAAACACTTTTCAGTAATGAAGTGTTAGGTGATGTCTGATGTCATTAGGTGGAGCCACAACATCTTAAAAGGCCCAGTTTAAGCTTCACAAACCAGTTTTTTTGAAATTTTTTGTTTAAAATGGGCACCTTCTATACACAAAACTGTGAAATGGTGCACAAAATAAAGGTGAGCTGACATTTTCAAACAGTAATAATATACAATAATATAATAAAGGAATAAAGGAATATATATTTAAATAGTTGGGTCCAAAGCGAGAATGCTTCCTGTTCTGCACTGTTTAAATATAATGTAACTGCATTTCATGTCATTTTTAGTACAACTAATAGTATCAGATATGACCCAGTGAGTGGAAAGTTTACGTTTTAAAGCGGAAATATGGAGCGGTTGATGGTAGTATCGTTCTCTGCAATTCATGCAATAAAGAATTTTTGTATCATTAGAAAACATCAGTTCTAAAATATCACCTCAATGCAAAGCATTTAGGAGTGAACCCAGTCTGACCCGTCTACCTGTGAGCAGAGATGGGGACTCGAGTCGTACTTAAGTCGCACAAAGACTTGTGACTTGACTTGAGACTTGCCCTCAAACACTTGAGACTTGACTCGGAGTTGGGTGTTGTGACTCGTGAGTCGTAACTCGTAAACAATGTTCATTTCATAGAATTATTTATTTAGATCTCACACTCTTTCTCAAACGACCCCTCGTTTGCCATAATAACCCCGAAAACCGTTCACCTCGCCCCAGTGTCCCATTACTTTTGTCAGAGGTGAATGGTTTTCAGCTAATAACGGTTTTCGAGGGTCGTTGGAAAACTTGGAAAGTTTCACATTTAGAGTGCATATTTAACATTTAGATTTAAGATCATTTAAGGCAAATCCTCCATGTTGGTGAGGGAATATCACAGCACCCAGTCCAGCCCCCTGCTAAGTAACAGCCAATTGTAATTGTGGGGCGTGGCCAATTAGCATTTCTTCTAAACACTGAGCTCAACATTTACAGCTCAAAAATCCCACATTTAGAGTCGCCATTTGTAAACATTGCCACGCAAAGACTTGAGACTTGGACTTGGTAAAAATGACTTGTGAACATCTCTGCCGTGATGGTGCGTTTGTGTTTTCATGTGTACATGAGTTTTTTTTGTTTAAAGAATGAGGAAGGAAAAACTCAATTAAAAAGCAAACACCACCACCCGTATACCTTAGTACTAGGTCTAAGGAAAATAAAGCCAATCTTCACACCTTGCATTTACTTTCATGGTTTTAAGCAAGGGGTTGTATATTTGGGGGGGTCAGTATGGCGTTATTGCGACCGTAATACCACTTTGTTGATGCATCCTGTCCATTTTAAAACCTCAGAAAATTTCAAAGTATCAGAATGTTATTTTTACCACACTGCACATGTACTGTACGTCAGCCAGTGGGTTAAGAGGTTGTTTCGTAGAACAGATATATGAGGACTACCCTCACCGCAGCAGACGTGTTGAGGTGAGTCATTTTCCACTAGCTCCTCAACAGCACAGAGATTTAGAAGGCATGCATAAATTCATGGAAGCGACTGGAGTGAATCAGGGCCTCACAGAGAAGTCCTACCAATCTGACAGCATCAGTTCTCCAACAGCAACAATACACTGAATTTCTCTTGACTGAGACTACAATGACCGCACTTAGCCAAACAAAGGGAACGATCAAAATGGGCCTGATGGTCCTGCAGCCATTAGACGTTTTATTTCTTGGCAATCCTTCACCCATGTTAAACATTTTTTTTTTTTCAGCCAGCAGGAAAGAAAAAGCTTTTTTGAATATTGCATCACAGCGGAAGGGGTTAGAAGACAACCTGTCCCAATGATTAAACTGCAACTTAAATTTTCAGTTCAGGTCAGTTTAATAATAAATAACTGGCCAAGACATTTGGTCTCTCACAAGGAGATTAAACATGAATAGCTGAAATTCCCAGAGACCACACTGAATGAAATTTTGGTTAAAGAGCTCCTCCCCGCAGCGCTTCAGGGTCCTGACAGCGAGCTCTCTGAAGTCTTTAAACGCTGAGAGGACGGGTTTAGGTTTGTTCCATGTTTTAAGCGGATTTATCTGCCGTATTTGTTCTGCTCGTCTTTTTCGTGGCTGTTCTAGTGGATAACAAACAGGACTGTTTGTCAAATAGGTTTGCTCACTTATCCACCTCTCTAAAATAAAGGTTTAGAACTAAAATTTGGAGGTGCAGTCCAAGAGATATCTAACTGTTTTATATTAGAACCTATAATGCTTTATTCCTATATCTCCCAGACTTCCCTGCACTTTACATTGGTGGGGGGGCGTGGCTCTATCGGCACTTCACAGACATGGAAACACACCCACATCTACCATGAACCACTTAGCATTCCAACTTTGGAAAGGATCTCAGTTTCCTGGACATTTACTAACTCTTGATTAGTCAAAATGCCAGTAAATAAAAGAATAAAACTTGTCAATTACAGCTGAGATTGGGGGGGAAGCTAATAGTTAAAAAGTGGCTGCCGTAATTTTCCCAAATTGCAATTAAACCCATAATTAGTGTGATTGTAATCACACAACTGTTCTTATGCTTTATTATTTTAAATGCAGCTGTTGATTTTTGTTTTTGGGGGGCGGGGTTGGCACCACTTCTCCTCCGAGGCTTTTTGAGACATTGGCACTGTTCCAACTCTGACTTCTTGTTTACAATCAGTTGATCAGAGGCTGAGTATTGATCGTTTCAATTCGAGAATTTTTGGGCGAGTCACCTTGCAAATGGAGAGAGAATAACGTTCAAGCATTGAGAAGTCACATCGTAAGGCAAAATAAAGCTCTGAGGCTGGTTGTGTGTGGAGATCAAGAATAGACGAAGACACTAAAGCACAGGTCAGTTATGAAAAGAAAGATGTGTTACTGTGGTCACGGTCTATAAAAAGGTAATCAGTCTCTGAATGCTTTTTTTTAAGCCCTGAGGCTCCTGTTAACCAGCTCAGTTAGACTAATTCCACCATGAGCAGTGGCCAGCAAACACACTTCACACTCATGGAAACGCATCTGTTCTGAGAAACAATCAAATTTGCCCACATCTCCAAGTCGGAAGATTTCAAGCACGATTTCAAGGTTGGATCTCTGAATCAGCATTATATCCAGACATTTTTCCAAGGACATCTGACAGGCAGAAACCCCAGATGAGATGGGCTGAGAACATTGACTTATTCTCGAGTCTGTTCAATACATTACTAAAACTGCCCCTAGTCTGGATTCTCTTTGTTCTAGGTCTTTAAAATGAATTTTAGAATTAAAAGCTGCAGCGATTTCTGACCTTAAAGTAGTCAAACATGACAACACTGCCGCAGGACACACCACTGTACTGCATAAAGAGTGAAAACTTTCACTAATCTTTATCTTTGCATATTATTAGTCCTTGTTCATTATTTTCTTAAACTGTCTGTTTGGGGTTTCTATACCAAAAACAGTCAATAGTTATTCATTTGTCTGCATTTAAACCTCTTACAATTAAACCTGTTTCATTACTCTTTGTAGACAAGTATGTAATAGTACGTGTTATTTTTTATTCTGCATTTTACACATTTTGCGGTATTTGTTGTTCAGCACTTTGACATCTACGCTTGAAGTTTGACTTACTAAGGCTGATCTGTAAATGAACTCCGTTCTGATTGGCTCCCCACTTCATTAGTAAGATGAGGCACGTTGTGGTCAGAAAGCAGTTACGGGGATCGTTCTTTTCCCCCACATCTTCCTCTCCAGTGACTCAGCTAGACAGTGTCTGCAGTCTCCTTATGACTTGAGCGGCTGCAGGCTGAAGGGCAGCTCTAACGTAAACGCGGTCACGGTTGGTCCTGCACGCGCTGCACAGACCGGAGAGTGAACGGTTAATTCGTTCTCAAGAGTGTGAAACGTTGAAAATTTGATAAGGAAGACATGAAGGTTTGAAAGTGCTCTGCCACTAACAAGGCATTTCCTGCGGGGCGGCACGCAACTGCACCCAGAACAGCATTAAATGATTTACTGTAATCCAGGAGGTTTAAGGTTGCCTCTGCATGTTCTGGGTACAGTCAGTAACCTTCCAAAAATACCCAGCCAAGGGAAGCATATGAAATGAGCTCCCTCAGAACATTCTAGACCTTCTGAGGAGATAATCTTCCATTCATTGACTTCCATGCAAACACCTGGCTGCATGCAGTTCAGATTTAATGTGTTTTGTATGATTTTAAACACACTTGTGTGGGTTAAAGTGACATTTGACATAAAAAAAAAAAGTTTAATATGGATTAAGCTGGATCCTCTAGAACAAAAACGATGAGATTTTCACAGTGCATTTTAAGAAATATGGAACAGATTAATCCCATAGCCTATAAAGCTCCAGTCTTACATCTCCAACTAGGGCTGCATGGATAAAACGGTAGTATAATGATTATTGCTCTACATACTGCAATTGTGATGACTTAAAATATATTAAAGGGTGCATTTAACTTTTCTGAAACTTAAAAGTGCAAATATGGAAAGTAAGCCTATTTTCAGAACCATCATTTTTATGATGTCACAAAGCCCACATTTCCATAGGTCTCCTTATTCAGCCTACAGCAGTTTAGCCCCGCCCACTCACACTGAAATTCTAAGAAGTGTTTCAGCCCCAGTCTTCAGAATGAGCTGCAATACAGGGCAGCCAATCAGAAAAGAGATGATTTACATATATCAGCCTTAGAGGTACAAAAACAAAAATAGCCTGCTTAATTCTATGGTTGGAAAACAACCATGTAAGAATAAATGAATGATGAATTATGAAATTGGTTTAGTTCACAAACCCATCCAATGTCAGGAAAAGAGTACTTTATGTGCCCTTTAAAAACACCTTTACACAATTAATTGGGCAAAAATAATTACACTTTTGTTGGATTACATGAAGACCTTGATTCATCAGAACACACAGTAACTCACCTGGAGCTGTGATTGGTCACCCTGTCAGAAACACTGATTGGTTATAGGCTAATTTACATAATGCAGATTTCAAATATCAGTAGACAGAGACTGATTATTGTGATAACGATTAATAAGCAATATATTGTGCAGCCCTAACTGGGAACTATGGAGAGGAAAGGAAGGGAAATATGAGAGTCTGCACTGCTGACAAACAGACTTTAGCTCACTTAGAAAAAGCCCTCAGTTACCAACACCCTGGTCTCAGATCTACCGCGGTAAAATTCTGAGGTAATTGTGTTTTACAATCTTAAGCTGATCTCAGTTCGGAGTGTCTTCTCCCTCCTGCACCACCGTTCCGCTTCCGTCACCTCCTCAGGGAACTTGAGGTTAAATATTAAAAAGTTTCATGGCCATTTTGGAAATGAATGTTTCATATTTTGCAGCTACAAACTAACTAAACGCGTAGCTAGTTTTTGACAAAGAGAAAGAGAGAGAGAGAGACAGAGAGAGAGAGAGACAGAGAGACAGAGAGAGAGAGAGACAGAGAGAGAGACAGAGACAGAGAGAGAGAGACAGAGAGAGAAAGAGAGACAGACAGAGACAGAGAGACAGACAGACCGAGAGAGTGAGAGAGAGAGAAAGAAAAAGAGAGAGAGCTAGAGAGACAGCATACACTCAAGGAGAACAGAGTCTCAGAGTCTTGCAAATTCAGTTTTAGGTGAATTATGTGTGCTTTTATATACATATAGCTTTAGATATATATGTGACACACATGTGGGCACCAAATGATATGTTTGCCTGTACATTTTAATAAACAATTGCTGTTTTCTTCCTATTGCAAAAGGGTTTAATTTATATATGTGCATGTGTGTATTTTTATAACACACACACCCACATGCATGCACACACATATGCACAAATATATATATATGGCCTGTCAATAAAGGTTGTCAGTCAAAGGTTGCTCTGTCAGTCAAATGACATGTTTTGCTGAAGGCACTTCTGCACATTTCACTACACACTTCATTGTTATCTGCTGAATTAAACAAACTGCTAAATTTTTAAATGTGCAAAGCATTTACGCACATTTTGCATTTTATGTTTGCCTTTTCAACCGTTATGTTAAACTAAATGAACAAAAATTGGGCACTAAAGCAGAAAAATGTCGTATATCTGTTTAGGTAACTATCTATTTCGTATACATCTATTAATCTAAGTACTTGTCTATTTATGTTTGTCTGTCTATCTATCTATCTGTCTTTATATTTCTGTTGTTTAGTCTTTATGGTTGACTCAAATGTACTTTATTGTGTATTGTGTGTTTGAGCAGAAAAAGCAGAATAGATTAAAATCAGATTATGATCAGAGATATTTAATTTGGTATTTTTGATTACTGCACATATTGTAAAAATTATACTTAATAACATCACCCTAATCACAATAAGGCCCCTACAGTCAGAACCTCCCAGTTAATGTCGGTTTAAAAGTCTGTATATTAATGTCTGATGTTATTTTTTCCTCTGTCTGCCTTAGGTTTCTGTCATTCCCTCGGTCCTGTCCAACCTCCGGTGGGTCGGGACGACCCGGAGCTCCTCAGGCAGAAAGACCAGAGCTAAAAACACGCCCCTTTATTTATACAACAAGAAAACAATCCAGAAAATACTCCCCTAAAGCTTCTATAGTTATTTGTTTGTTTTGTTTTTCTATATTGTTGTGTGTATTCAGGATAGGGTCTTATTTGTTATTTCTTATCTATCTATCTATCTGTCTATCTATCTATCTATCTATCTATCTATCTATCTATCTATCTATCGATCTATCTATCTATTTATTTAATTATTTATTTGCTTATTCAGTCTTTATCTTCTGTTTAAATTGTGGGCATATGCTGGTCAGGGAGGGCTGGTTTTGATAGGCCAGTGTGTGTGAGTGTGTGTGAGTATGTATATGTGTATGTATGTATGTGTGTGTGTCTGTGTGTGTATGTGTGTGTTAGTGTGTATGTACGTCTGCCTATGTATGTAAGTGTATATGTGTGTGAGGGTGTGTGTAAGTGTGTATTTGTCTGTGTGGGTGTGTATGTGTGTATGTAAGTGTGTGTGTGAGCATGTGTGTGTATGTGCTCTGTTCAGTTGGAGCTGAGAGGTTTTGCCCCTTCACTGTAAAACTGGCGCTGAGGTCACTACTGACACATTTCATGCCGCAGGTAAGTGAGGATATGAGTAAAATAGACACACTCACCAAAATCCAAATTTAATTGTTGAATTGTTGAAATCTGCAGAGACAATGTGCACATGTGAACATGTGAAC
>JBBPCY010000142.1:4469361-4482599 GCA_037974405.1 Brachyalestes nurse | reverse complement strand
CACCACTGGGTTCCTGAGCAAGACCCTTAACCCCAAGTTGCTCCAGGGAGACTGCCCCCTGTAGGTAGGGGATGGAAGTTGCTTTGGATAAAAGAGTCTGATAAATGGCGTAAAGGTACAATAAGCACAACATTGAGGCAGCGTTCATTAAAAAGTAAAGAGGTTTGCGATCAGTAATTAGCGAGGCTGGATGGCTTCTCCACTTTGTTGGACGGGCTCAGGCCAGGAGGTTCAGAAGAACGTGAGAACGTGATTCCCTGGTGACAGAGGCCAAGCGCTGCATTATACAGAACGAGAGGCTGCTCTCTCCACGCAGTTATAATCAACGTCGTCAATGATCGCTCGCTTTCGGTGCGAGCGTCCAAATGAAACGGGGCAGGGGCCCCAGGCCTCCATTAGCATACGCACTAACTCTGTGTGTCAACCTAAATTGGTAGTTTCAGCTCACTGTCTGCCGCTGCCCGCTAACCGCTGATGCTAATCTGAGGCTAATGCTGGATGAGGCTCACGCTCCATCTTAAAGGAGCGCATTCGTGTAGAATTTCCGCTTTTAAGCGCTCACCATGTTCATTTAAAGTACTTTCACAGCTCAGTCGAGTCCATCAAAACACACCGGAGCATGCCGATCATTCCTAGCGGAGGACCGAGCCAGGCTATTAAAAGAAGTCCTGAAGTCTGGAAGCTATTTTGTTCTTTCCTACATGTTTGAAATGCTCTCTTGTTTTCCATTGTGGTTCTGAAAAGACAGTTAGACGATTCACTCTTAGACTGTGGTTGCTTTCTACACTTGCCGTACTCATTTGACAGCACTGAGAGAGTAAACATGTTTGAATTTTTAAAAAAGTTTTCAGAAATAATGCAATGAATTCATCAAGTAACAGAAGTCATTCAAGGTGGACCAACATTGCATTGACGATGATAGATGTTGATGTAAGAGTGCTAACACACTGTTTTGGGACCAGATAACAAATAGACGATTCACTCTTAGACTGTGGTTGCTTTCTACACTTAACATACTCAGAGTGAACATGTTTAACTTTTTTTTTTTTTTTTTTTGATGTTTTTCAAGTGATTTATTAGTATTTTATTTGTGTTCTTAACTGGCCACCTTGTTCCTACAGTGTTATTAGAGTCCAATGGACTCTTGGGAACTGGAGTCCAACCTCTACAGAAGCCCCCTAACAAGTATGTTGCATTCTTCGTTTGGTTGTTTGGGGAGTGTGTGGGTGTGTTTGTGTGTTTATGTATCTGTGTGTCCATCTGGACAGGGTCTTCATTCATTAGCGCCATCTCCCTACACGCTCCATGTCACTCGAGCCATAACCGTAGCCGTAGACCACTGGACTTTCTAAAAATAGGCGGGTTTCCACTGTGTGTGCCAGGAGTTCTCTGAAGAGACTTGAAGGACAAATGGATTGCATCTGCCTTAACAATCAGAGATGTGCAGCGAGGGGGCCTTCCTTAATGAATTAGCCCCTTTGCATGTGTTGCATAGGACGAATGGAGAAATCAGGGAGAGAGGAAAGGTCAAATTAAATATGTATCCTAGCCTCTGCGCGATGTACTGACAATAACCTTTAATGTAATTAAGTGAGTTGTGTTTTGGACGGGATTTCACTTTATTTTCCCCTGGGGAGCCGGGGCGGCTGCCCTGGGAGAAACGCTCACTCTGGCTCAGACCTTATCATGCTGCTAGCGAGACTCAGCCTCAGATAGTCTTGATTAATAGTGTCTGTCTCGTTTTTTTTTTTTTTTTTTTTTATGAGACGTGATTTATGATAATGCCCCCCTTTTCCAGCCTCTCAGAATGACAATTATTTCCTAGTGGATAATTCATTCATTTTTCAAAAATAATAATATGGAGCAATTGAATGGCAGACTCATTTGTTTTGCTCAGGTGTGGGGGGATATTTTTATGCAATTGCACGAGGACGACGCTGTACATCAGTCTAATTAAACAGCGAAAGTGGGACCCGGACAATTATACCTGCACCGAGCCACTGAGAGAGATGGGCGGGCGGGAGAGGGAGAGGGAGGGTGGGGTTGGGGGGGCTTAGGTGCACGTGTATGGTTGTCAAGTTCACCGTACTCTCTCTGTCTCTCTGCAAACTTCACGGGCCCAGACTTCCGACATCCGCCGTGGATGTGACGTCTTGTGGCTCAGGGGAAGAAGGCAGGCAGTGATACTCGTGTCTGCGGGTTTTTGTGTGTTTCTATGAGCAGCTGACAGAAACAGAAAACAAAAGGCTGACGTCCCCTCAGGGGGAACAGTCAACCGTCTCCATATGGCATGTCATCGGCCCATCAATCATGACTGTGGCCCCTCCCCGTCCCCCCCATTCACGCTCCCAACCTGCCTCTGTTTTCTCCAAAAAAAAAAAGAAAAGAAAGCACAAAAAAGGAAAGTATCACTTTGACAACCAGCTCACCAGCCACCATCTCTCTCTCTCTCTCCCTCTCTCTCTCTCGCAAGGTCTCTCGTCCCTCTGCTGACCTCAGCCTGCCCTTTGCTTGTGTCTGTTCCAGGTGAGAGACCGTTCCAGTGTCAGTACTGTCCCTACAGCGCCTCCCAGAAAGGCAACCTGAAGACCCATGTCCAGACCGTGCACCGCCTCACCTTTGACAACACTCAGTACCCCGACAGGAGGCTTCGCCAGGCCCCCCCCGGGGACCCCACACACCCTACAAGTCCTAGAGCGTCCAACAGAGCGGCGACGTCTTGAGGAAAACTCCCGGCGGAGTGCGTCCACTTACGCTTCTGTTAGGTAGCACCTCAAGTGGAACCTTTCCAGAGTGTCTGACACTTACGTGTATATAAAATAGATTTGTTCAGTTGTCTTTAGTTTCACTTTATGTGTTTGTTCGAAAGAACTTTTTGACGACGCGTACAAACCAAGCCACTCTGCAGACAAAACAGCAGTGACATGTTTACAACATGCTCGCTCTTTTCTTACCCTGAACTCATTTCATACTTGAGAGTACAAGACTTTTTAAGCGCAAAGCTGAGAAGAAAGTACTGTATGTCATTAAGCCTCGTCCGAAACCCAGGGGACGGCGGCGGACCCCCTACACTTGAAATGCTGCTGCCGAATGCCCAGGACGACAAGTTATACACTGAACTGCTAGCCTTAGTTTGTGTGTGTGTGTGTGTGAGTGTGTGTGTGTGTGTGTGTGTGTGTGTATTCCATGTTCTATTCCTCAGGACTTAAGTTAGATACAATTCCAAAGTCTGCATCCTTTGTTTCCAGGAGCCTGGTTTTGGCACTGGTAGGGAATATGCAGGGAATTTGTTTGGGCAGACACTTGGCATTATCAGCATAATATGTCATTCTGTATTATGAGTTCAGGGACTGCGATATGTGTACAATCTTCAGTATGTAAAAACAGCAGGAATTTTATGTGAAGGTTTCTTAGTCCAGTGAGGGCAATGTCCTGTAAAATTAGGGGCCAGTCTTCCAGACTAATTAAAGCGAGTCTTAAACTTCTTCGGAACTGGTCCATTATATTTATAACTTTTGTTTCTGAAAAGAAACCTAAAAGAATATGCAGAATTATTGTCAGAATTTTTTTGGTGGTGTCATTTGATCGTATGAACAAAGTCAGGAAAATGATGCATTTTCACTTTTGATTTCGATGTAGCATAGCTGAAGTTTTTACGTTTTTTTTTTTTTTCTTGAAATATGTTATTTCCAAGTATTGTACCCCAAAATCTCAACCAGAACCACAATAACTAATTGCATTTGAGTTGATGGCACATTAGGACTTAAAGCCATGGTGGAATTTCTCTTCAATATCCAAGTTATTGCTGGAGGACTTTCGGACGTAAATGTACAGAACTGCAATTTCTCAGTCAGTAATCAGCTTTAAATTATTGCATTGTAGAAAATAGCTTAATAACACACCTAAGACCTGTAGATTGAGAGGTAGTATGTTTTATAACGACTCTTAAAAAAAGCTTTAGAATGCCATATTTTTAGAGGTTGAATATTAAGGCAAAGAAATTCATGGCCATATATTTCTATGAATGTTGGATGATGTAATTAGGTATTTACATATTTAGTTATACACATTTGTGTAAGTTTGAATACATTCGTATATTTACTGCAGTTGATAAACGTTTATCTTAATATTAAAATCTTCCGATTTCGGTGAATATGTTGAATGCTAGAAAGGGAACTACTTTCTGGTCCTCAAAAGGTAATTCCTTGCGTTAGGTACACCTGAATCACGGTTACAGAGTAGACTGGCCTTCACCTGAACTTCCTCGAAACGTAGGTGAGCCCTGATGGTGTGCAGCCTCCATAAGTTATGAGAATGTGTAGACGTTATGTGTTGTAGATTGGGGACATTATAAATCAGAGACATCCCAAAACTATCTCAAAACGTTGGTTCTTTGCTGAACTAAAATGTAAGAATACTAAAACCCAAGAATTTAAAGAGTGAAATAGCATCAGTTTGAAAGGTTGCTAACAAATTAAAAAAAAAAAAAACCACGATAGGATAATTTTCTCTCTTTTAGCTAACATTCATTTTGTGCTTTTGAGTAGAAGTAGTTGAACATATGGAATTTTTGTGGTATGAGATCTTATTTGGTTCCGTTTTTTTAAGCTTATTTTCAGAACTCAGTCAGAAACACACAGAACTGTCAGTTTTCATCCTTGGATCGATTTCATTTCATACACACTGTCCACTGTTTTAAACCTCCCAAAATAAAATTTACCTCTGATTTCATCTGCTGTCAGCCTCGACTTGATTCTATATTATTGGTCCACTCAGGGAAATATATGGACTCTGTGTGTCTCTCTTTTGAGGAGAACATTTTAAGAGCAATAATCTCACTTTTATCGTTAAAACACTGCTTGTGATTGTTTGTTCTGGCTTTAGACAATTCTACTCCTTCATCCATGACCCTTTTATGTCACACATGTTCAGGTTGTATTAACAGTGAAGGCCTTCACAGTGAGACTGCACTGAATATTGATCTGTTCCACTTGTGCATGCATAGCTGCCGCTACATGTGTGCACTGTGACAAATAGCTTAGGATTACACCACCCGTGCACCAGCTCTCCAAATGAGAGTTCTGGTTAAGGAGCTTCCGCAGGGCTCGATGCTATCTTGACCACAATAAAACCCAGAGTGTGGACTCACTGTGGTTTAAGGGCAATGTCGTACACAGCCGAACCCAAAAATGAAAGTTAAATTAAAGTGTTTTTGGAGCATATTTAGGGTTTATACTATAAAAATACGCATTTACAGGCATTTTTTAACCGCATCACAAATTCGCGTTTGTGAAAAAACTGCCCGTAAATGCCCTTTTTTCATAGTCTAAACCCTACATATGCTCCCAAAACACTCTAATTTAATTTTAAACTCAGCTTTATACATTACCCTTAAAGAAAATGTAAAGGTAAACCCGTATCTGTACTGTTTACACTGAACTCCTGCAGTGCTAGAATGTAAATACTGATGTGGGGGTGGTGGGCTGGGTGGTGACTTGAACCCCTGATTTGAACCCCAACCCTCTGATTGCGAGACCAACGCCATAACCACTAGAACATCCAGCTGCCCCAGGGCTTTAAGAAGAACAAAACTAAAACACGAGAACACTCGAGATGCTCCATGCGGGAAACTGTTCTGATGCGGGAATTCTGGACTGCAGCAGCCAATCAGCAGTGAGGAGAAATAAATAACACTCTCGGATTGGCTCCTTTCAAACAGCGGTATGTCACCATCTAAAAACTCGCTTTCTTTGTGTTCTCTGGACAGTACCAAAACATTTATAGTTATATTTTATATGGAAACTTAGCTGTTTTTACATTCGTATTTTATGTTACAAAATGATTACATTATATTTTTCTTAATAAATTAGCACTAAAATGCATGACAAAACATAAATTGGCACGAAAAAAAGCAAAAAAAAAAAAAATGCAGAGGATAGCTGCGGTTTCCGCAAACAATTATTAGTTCAAAGTTCTAAGAAAAAAAAAAATCAGTGAATGACTGAGGCCGCAAACTCTGGACCGTGACTTCGCCGGGTCGACTGCATTGCTACAAAGTCTTGTACGGCCAGTAGTAGCTTCAAAGGAGAAGGAAAAACGTTCTTGAATGTAAAGTCTTCGAGTTACAATACAGATCCGTTCCTTCGCCAGTGATGTAACCCAAATTTTGGTGTAAGTTGAAATACACCCTAGAGTCACTTACTGATACTATCACAGTAAAATCATAAAAACACAACAAAGCCACGAAAAGGGAAAACTCCCTCACTCACACTACTGCGTATTCTTCCACTGCACAAACTAGTTCCCCGCATAGTCTGTACGTACGAGGATCACGGCGTGAACCGAGTGCGAGTGGGAGTGAGCGTCGTAAACCCGAAACGTCGTATGTCAAGACTTGAGGAGCCCCTGTACACTAATGTGACAAAATTTTACTTCACATCATTTTTAACTGTATTGGTCCATTCATTACGAACTGTTCTCACACTGTAAAGTGCAGTCGGCAAGAAAAGAGACTTAAAACCCGATGCGACGGTGATGATGTGCGAACCTGAAGCAGGGATGTTGATACACAAGACTAGGCGATTCGAACGCTCGCCCTAGGACCTCACTCTGTTGAGCAAACACACTGATCTGCTGAATTATGCTGACTAGCTCGCAGTCAACGCTCCTTGTCCTTTCACTATAAAACAGGAGTCTGCTTGGTTCAAGCGTTTGGTTCTCATTGTTTTTAACAAGCGGAGGGTCTGAAGGGTGAGACCACCCATCAGCCCGTTTGGAGGGAGTTTGATCCACTCCACTGGACACTAGTTCTCTCCCATCTACGTCAGGGGATAGAGGTCAGAGCGGATCTGGGCAGTTGTCAGAAGTAGCTAAGGACACTGTCGCCGCTGTTGAAGGAGAGTGGAGGAAAGTACGGAACACACACCAGGCCCTGATCGCCGTGCCGACAAAAAGGCCAAAGGAATTTACAACACTTCAAGTGTTCCAGACACCCCAACAGCTTCTGCGGCTGAAATATGTAAATACGCCGCTAATCAAACGATCTGGAATTGCAAATGCCACAGAGGGGTCGCGACCCGGAGCCTTGCTAATGGAGGGTTTAGGGCGTCAGTGGAGCAGGTTGGAGTGACGGGTACCGCGGGGTTGAGAGCGGAGAGCGGACCCCTGGCGGACGACCTCTGCCTGCAGGCCTCTCACTACGCTGACAGTAATGAATGGAGAGAGCTGTTTATGCATATCAACGATTATTTACACCCAAACAGCTGAGAGAGCGAATGCAGTCATCAGGGACGCGCACACACTCACTTCACTTCACCTCACAGGCCTGCTGTCAAATATGAGGCCGGCAGCCAAGAGAACGGTGCCCCGCGTGAGGAGCCTCTCATTTCGAGGCTGATGCACAGATTGTATTGGCATTAGATGCTAAAAAACATTACATTACGTGTAACCTTAATCAAAATATGATAGACTCATAAAAATATGATGTGGATTTACGCCAGCTGTACAGTCAGTATCTACGCGAAACGTGGCCGTCTGATTTTCTTATGAAACCTATAAAAACCTGTGAACAAACAATGAAGTCAAACTTGGATCTCAACAATCAACCTGACTTGCAGACATCCGGCAGTCTTTCGCTGTTCGGTGTCGGGGCTTTACGGCTCGCCGTGACTCGTGACTCATATCTGGATGGTGGAGAATTAGGAGGATCTAAAGTATGCTAATCAGAATCTATTCACTTGGCCCCTGCTCTTAAAAGTGCAAATGGTTCCCAGGACATACAGTGACATTTAACATCGCCTACACTAATTTGAGCGTAATAGCCAAAAAGTGATTAGCATTAACATTAATGACATTTCATACATTCCCCCCACCACCCCTCCACATTAATTTTCTTTCTTTCTTTCTTTCATTCTTTCTTTCATTTTTTTTTTTTTTTTTTTTTGCTGATACTTAACTAAACCATGTGGCAGACAGGATCCCACAGCTTAAACTAATGCTACGCTTTGGCAGAAATCCTTCCTTCGCTTCCGCAGTGCCACTGTAGTCTGTTTTGGACAATGACTGGAGGAAAACCACGCAACAATGCAATACAGGACGTTTAAAGAAGTGTTAAAAAGTAAATCCGGTAAAGTGGAGCCTAGGGTATCAGTCAGACATTCTAAGGAACAACCGGAGCTCTTTTAGTGAATGCAAGAGAGGATTACCAAAGAGAGCTATTTCCAGAGCATCTTCAAACGCAAGCGATAGATTTTGTATTCTTTAGCCGGGCTACATGCGCACGTCTCCTAAGTTCACGTCATGACAGATGACACATGCAAGAATAAGTTTTATTCAGACCTTTGTGAGCTGGCTTGTGCCTTGGCCTGAAGTTCTGTTAAAGCCGGAAAAGAATATCAATCAGGCAATAAAATCCCAACCCAGCGTCTTCCAGTTCAACAAACTAGCCTAACTAGACGCGATTTCACAAATTTTCACAAATTGCGACTCTTCTAGCGAGAGTTTGATCCTATTTTCTGGTCAGTTGAGGGGCTTTTTTCTTGGAGTAGCCCATGACTCTTGGAGTACCAACAGTCATTGTGCCCTACAAGAGACGTTCTCAAAGTCAGAGTAGTGCAAGGACAATTCAATCACCTTGCCTTCGATAGCAACAAATGCTTGGCTTCCTGCAGACTCATGGGAAATGGTCAGGCCCAATGATGATGGACAACCCAATCTTCCAACCAGACACCTTTAAGAGGGACATGACTCTGGCCAACCACCTCTGGCCCATCCAGACCTGAAGGTGCTAAATGTATATTGGCAATGTGTCTGTGCCAGTGCTATTAGCCTGAAGGTTTAAACTCTGGTGTAATTTTCTTGGGGGACTTCTTTATTGGCATGGTCTTCTTTATTGGCACCTGGGATGGGGGGAAGTATCCCAGACCAAGTGGAGTGGAATTTCTGATCAGGGCCTTTTAGCTCGCACTAAATTTCTAATAGACAAATGAAGAGAGGAGGACTCCCTAAACGCACAACAAATTTAAAGAGTTACACACACGTTGCTGCGCACGTTTTATGCTAATCGCGTGAGAGAGGCTGGAGAAACAAAGCAAAGAGTGCTGAACACTGACAATGAGATCGTGGCCCCTGTTACCTCTGAAAATCAGACTTTATGCTTCACAAAGACCAGTCTGTAGTTCACTCTCCCAACCAGAGCATGAATAAGCCGTGGTTTCTCCAGCTATAGCAAGTCTCTAACTGCTGAGGCCATTCTCTCACTGAGCCCTTAAAGTTATTTTCTTTATTCCTCCTCACCAGGGAGCAAACTTTTGTCAGTCAGTAGATAAATACCCGCCTTTGAAAAAAAAAAAAAAAAGCAGAGTAATTTGAGTTTTTGTATTACACTTGACAATCACGCTGGAATCTTTCACCCCAGAAATGCTAATTACTCACAGCGGGAAACAGTTATGGAGAAGGGCGCCGGGGTTTTAATATATTCCAGTGTTACCATAAAGTCGACAAAGCGTGCGCTCGCCTCTCCCCTCCTCAAAGCACGGATACCTTAAGCCAAGCGCTGAAGGATTATTCTTAATGGGAGAGGTCTTAACGAGCCAAGAATGACTTTACGAAGGTGAACCACACGCAGGAATGCGTCCACATCAGAAAGCCGTAATGACTATCACTGCTCTGGCGTTTTTACACGCTTGTCTTCTGTGGATTAGAGAGTCCCCGAATGACGTACACAAAATGGCAAAGCCGAAGTTTATGAAACAAACATTACCCTCTTAAAATATTTCATAAGTGTTAGCTGACATAGGCCTGCTGGAATTTAAAAACTCATTACCGCAAAAAAGGTGTCACAGAGAAACGGACTGCTTCAAAACTTGCATTTTTCCGTTCGTTTTTTTTTTTTTTCCGAGCCGTGACTTTTCCACAGATGTAGGAAATTTAACAACGGTCTAGCTTACTGGGGGGGAAATGGCAAAAGAAGAACCCTTGCTTAATCAGGACTGCAGGGTTCTGTGCATTCCTAATGCATGAAATAGAACACAGGTTACATTCTTACTAGGTATGGCTGTGTGTTAAACTGTGTATAAATACTAACGTGTTTTTAACGTCATCAGGAATTGTGGCATTGTGTCGGACGAGCCTCAGACTCGCCTGACTGGGTTGCTGTTACTCAGATGGCCAGCAGATGGCGCGCCATAGTAAGAAGAGGCTCCTTCAACAGACCATCCCTCAGATGGTGGGCTGAGACGAAACCAGTCTCTAGAAACTTCCACACCTTTAAGTCAAGCTCCCCTGACAACAGCCTCGCTCTGTGACTTCCATTAAAAGGAACGAGGAATCAAATTAATTAAAGCCAAGTATTAAACACACTGGGTGTCCCAAAATAACAATCATACCTGCCATATTTTCTTGAGTGGTTGTTGAGATTATTCCGGCTCTGGTGTCTTTACTTGGCCTTCCGGGTCTCGTCCAGGAATTCCTCCCATTCTTACGCTGAGTGTTCTGTGGCTAATACTGTGCTGGGTTCATTTTTTAATTTGGTTTTATGTGGGTAAGTGTAATTTAGTGCAAGGTTGTAAAAATAACCCCAGACTACAGGAATTTCTGCAGGATTTTTCTGGTTCACACTATAGTACAATACTGGTATAATATAATATTATTATGAACATCATAAACAATACTTTCCAAATAGAGATATGAGGGTATTATTGATACTTTGCTATGATTCTTATTGTATTAGTGTAGCTCTTGTTTTTGAAGGCAATGTTCCCTCTGATGGCATTAAAAAAAAGGGCTCCTTGTTTCATATTGTCATTGTTCCTGTGAGTCAGGTCTGTAACATACCCACACTAATGCAACTGAGACAGTCATGGCATGACTGGATGCTTCTTGTTGAGCTATAAAGTTGGAAAATTGTCATGTAGTAAAGTAGTAAAATATGTATTATTCATTATTTACATTTGGAGATCGCCACTTGGGCCAGAGTTCACCACTTATTTAGGAACATGTCGGCCACTTGTGGTTAATTGTAGAAAAAGTTTAACGGTGGCCATTCTTCTGGCGCCCCCAGCGAGCGGCAGCCCGTTACAGCAGCTCTGCTCATTTCTGAGCTTCTTTCTATATTTGCTTTAGTTTTTTTTTATGTCATTAATCGTAACTAAAAAACATTTCTCTTGTGTCCAGTATTTCTGGTACAACATGTGAATTTTTTGGTTGTTTTCTGATGCAACACGTGCAATTTTTGGGAAAAAATATAAGTGTGAGTAAAGTGCAATCTGTCTTTATTACTGATTGGCAATGCTGCTGCTACCAAACAACCGAGGACACTCCAGTGTGTTCCTGTGTAAATATATCCAGTGTTCATATACACACACACACACACACACACATATATATACATAATATACATATATATGCTTATATAGGTTTATATATACACATATATATTTACATACACACACAAATGTCTATATTTATATTTTGTATTCTTTGTATTGTGTATTTTTTATTTACTTTACAACATACTGTTGTGTGTATAGTTTTTATTCTATAGTTTTATTGTTTTTGCTGCTCTTACTCATTGTTCTGTCCAGTTTCAGCCATAACAATGTTAATTTCCCACTTGTGGGACTAATAAAGGTTTATCTTATCTTATCTTATCTTATCTTATCTTATCTTATCAGCCTGAAACTTCTCTTCCGGGTGCCCCTTTCATTCAGTATATCCTGAGTTTGACTGCTGCTGCTGCTGCCGCTGCCACATCTGATCTGTTGAGCATCAGAGCGGTTCAGGGCGGCAGCACCAGGCTTGCTGACAGCGCGAGTCAGACGTGGGTTTAACTGACACGGATCATAGCTGCCCTGCCAGCCGGGGACCACTGAGAAGGCCATCGCTCGTTTGCTACAGGGCTCGGGAAGTAGAGACCGTTGCAGGGGCATATGCTACTTGGCAGCGAGCACTTCACTCTCTCTCTTTCTCTCTCTCTCTCTCTCTCTCTCTCTCTCTTTGTCCCTCTCTCTCTCTTTTAGTCTCTGTCTCTCTCTCTCTCTCTCTCAGTCTCTGTCTTGCTCAGTCTCTGTATCTCTCTCAGTCTCTGTATCTCTTTCTCTCTCTCTCTCTCTCTCTCTCTCTCAGTCTCTGTATCTCTCTCTCTCTCTCTCTCTCTCTCTCTCTCTCTCAGTCTCTGTGACTCAGCCAGCCGGTGGCAGAGGAGACGGGCAGCACACTGATTAGAATGACAGGCGTCTCCTTCTGTGAAAGGTTGGCTGAGAGACCAGGGCCTCAAACACACACACACACATACACACACATACACACATGCACATACACACACATACACATATACTCTGAAAAGAAGGAGAGGAGAGATAAAGGAAGTAAGAGGGGCCAGGGCCTCACTTGCAGTTGTTTCTGCGAAGCTGGAAAAGAAAGGATTCTAACATGCTTCTGTCTGGGAGACATGACATGATGATACAAACCCACTCACCCACAGGCCCACAAAATCCACCAAATAAAATAAAAGGCTCAGGAAAATGATTAACTCATGTTGGAAGCTCGATCTTTGCTGATTCTGGATCACTGTTTCTGAAAATAAATGTTGCTTCTACAGAACATTTTTTTAACAATCCAACTTTATGTATTTGAATTTTATATACTGAAAAAAATCAAGCACTGGGCCGTAACTTTTGCACAGGCTACATGTCATCCAATGTGATAAATTCATGTGTTTTCTCTGTTTAAGAACATATATTTAAATATTCTCATTTAGAAATAATAATATCATTTAATTCACAGAGGGCACCCAAACTTTTGTGTATGACTGTATGTACTATATAGACATCAGCCATAACATTAAAACCATCCAACTGAAACAGCTTTGATCTTTAGAGGCTGCGGACCAAGATAAAGTCAGGACCTTGAACCCTTTGCCATGTTCCTCAAATCATTCTTGAACAATTTTTGCAGTGTGGCAGGGAGTTTGCCATGAAGGGATATAGTGGGTCTACAGTTATGTTTAGGTAGGTGGTACGTGTCAAAGTAACATCCACATACAGCTCCGGACAAAAATAAGAAAGCACTGCAGTTTATTTTTAAATCAGCATCTCTATGAGTGTGAAACCATTCCAGTCCAGTGTCTGTTAATTTCCTACACAAGCACCTCATTCTGCTTTATGACTGATTAGTGATCACCTGAATCACATCTTATTTAATGAGGAAAAGTATAAAAACACTGCTGTAATCAACACTCT
>JBBPCY010000142.1:4435589-4447690 GCA_037974405.1 Brachyalestes nurse | reverse complement strand
AAAGAGAGAGAAGGAGTGAGAGGGACAGAGAGAGAGAGAAAGAGAGAGAAGGAGTGAGAGGGACAGAGAGAGAGAGAAAGAGAGAGAAGGAGTGAGAGGGACAGAGAGAGAGAGAGAGAGGGAGAAATAGAGAGAGAAAGAGAGTGAGAGAGAGGGATACAGAGAGAGGGATAGAGAGAGAGTGATAGTGTGTGTGTGAGAGAGAGTGATAGAGAGAGAAAAAGAGTGAGAGAGATAGACAGGGAGAGGGAGAGGGAAAGAGAGAGAGAGAGAAGTAAGGAGAGATAGAAAAAGAGAAACAGAGAGAGTGAGGGAGGAGAGAGAAAGAGAGAGAGAGAATCAGACAGAGAGAGAGCGAGAAAGATAGAGAAACAGAGAGCTAGAGAGAGAAAGCGCGAAAGAGAGCGAGAGAAAGAAAGAGAGAGAGATAGAGAGACAGAGAGAGAGAGAGGAAGAGAGAGAGGAGGTGTAGGGGGGAAACCCTTCATTAAAAATCTGCAAATTTGTTATTGGACTTTTGGTTCAGTTTTGCAGTATTTCGGAGGCTCTTTCCATTTAACACGTGATTAACTAGCATGGAAGAAGGGGTGGATCTGTTAAAGGAGCATTGTCGAGGGAACTCTACCCGCTCCCACAGCAGATGTTTGTTCGTAGGCAGACCGAAGAAGTGTGGGCCATTTCCCCACGAGAGAGAAGTGTGGAGGTTTTTGGGTGTTAAAAAAAAACAAAACAAGGAATGACACTCTGGTGATGTTGGATAATTCTCTTTCTGTTCTTCTCTCGGCTACTTTGGAAAGGAACAGCAGCTGATAACATTTTGGACCATACAGAAAGCATCAATACTTCAACCACAGACTTATTACTCAGTTATGAGGCAAATCTCAAGACTAAATAAACACTAATATGCACTTAACAGTGAAGGCCAACACACTGATATACGGCAATTTGAAAGGTGTGTCATGAAATGAGAATGGGCAAAGTTAGATGATCCAAAATCGTTGTATAGTTAGGAACCACTCATGCAGAAAAAGATAAGATAAGAAAAGATAAGAACTTTATTTAATTCTTCTGTCATTAGCATGCTCAGTGCAAGAAGAATAATAAAAGCTAATAAGACAATAGAAATGTACAAAAAGACAACAATAGTGCAACAGCAAGAACATTATTGTAACAAAATAACTGTAAATATACATGTGATCACACGTTATTCACAGTGTGACTTTTTTTGTAAAGGTGCTGACTTAGCAGTTAGCATAGCAAACTCGCTAGCTGTAATTTTTGGCATCCTGATTAAAATCTACCCGTTTTTAAACCATGGAGTAAAATCTATGCAAAACTATTTGGCAATTTGACCAGAATATCAGAGCATGTGAAACATCTCCACTTACGTTTTGCTTGTTTTGTGTAGAAAACTGATGCGTGCAGCTGCAGGCTAACAAAATCACCTACTATAAACAGTGACATCACAAAAGTAATCTCATATATAGAACAGGGCGACAGCATGTTGGGTTGAGGTGTAAATACCTGCCCCAGGTGGCAGCAGTGAGGTGATCACAAAAGTGAAAATAGCGCTAATACAGTTTCCTGACTGACTGCATATAGTGCAGTTTTTGTTTTCTGTTTTTATTTTTGGTTAGTGGTGAGAGTTAAATGATACTTTCCCACTTTATTTCTTCAGTGCTGCTATACGGAAATCGAACCAAGGAAGTGTTCTAGTTCACCAAAATTGAGTCTGACATGAACCTGGATTTTCTAAGCAAAAGTTTGACTCTGGGACCCCATGGTGGCGCAGTAGGTAGTGTTGTTTCCTCACACCTCCAGGGTTAGGGGGTTGAATCCGGGTCCTGGTCTTGTGTGTGTGTGTGTTTGTGTGTGTGTGTGTGTGTGTGTGTGGAGTTTGCATGTTCTCCTCGTGGTGGTGTGGGTTTCCTCCGGGGTCTCCGGGTTCCTCCCACAGTCCAGAGACATATCAGGTGAATAGGGGATTCTAAATTGACCGTAGGCGTGAGTGAATGGTGTGTGTGTGTGTGTGTGTGTGTGTGTGTGTGTACTCCTAGATGTTTGCAGTGTGAAACCACTAATCATGGAAAATTTAAATAAATGTACGTTTGCTGAAGAACCAGGATTTTGGCTTTTGATAACTTGGCTAAAAAGATTTACAGATTCATTCCAATATTAAAAATCTCAGAATAAGCTTTATCAATGATATGTACATAAATTATGTAAACATTAATACAATTTAAAAGCAGTTAAATGCACATAATGACTAGCAATGTTTTACAATTAGTGTTTATTGATATGTTTCCATAGTGAGCTCACTGTTACTGACTGGAAGGCCAAGTTCCTATTCGATTCCTAACTTCGTAACCAAAGTTCATCAGAGGCTTTCAGCTGTGGTTTGGTTATCAGCTCTTACAGTCGTCTATAATAGTGTTATAGACGACTGTAAGAAGATAAGAAAATGAGTAGATAAGTGGTTTCCGTAATTAGCTAAGGCCTCTCATTCAGTTGGACAACTGTTCTCAGATCTAGCAACTCTAGTTTAAGGGGTTAACCTTGACAACAGAAGGGGGAAACAACACGATATGAACCCTGCCACATACTCAAGACGATGTTAAACACGTTTAAAATGGTCTATATGGGGAAATCTGTTGATGGCAATGACGTTAACTTCCGAGAGAGTGAAAGGATCCACCTTGACCCCGAAGGCCACCGTGAACACCAGGCCAGGGGAGGCAGTCTGTGCCTATAGCCCTCTCTCTGCCCTCGTATGGCAGGTGAACAGACAGGGGCCTCACCCTCATGCTGTAGGACCCCCACTTTACATTCCCTCCAGAGGGTACAACCGCCCTGACGGATGCACCCTGCAATCATGGGCACACCTGCCCGGCTGTAAACACCACAGCAAGGGTCAGCGTGGAGTCAGATGGGGGTAGGACCCCTTGATTTGGCTGGGCTGCCGTCTCCGGTCGGCCTTATGCGCAGACGCCTCTGTCAACAAAGTGCCTCGCAATCTCCCGACAGAGGTAGACGTGGCCCACTCTTGTCCGTTCTTCTCGCTGACTTTAACTGGCGTGTCCAGAGCCAAAGGGCATCAGGCGCCAGACCACCTGAACAAAGAGAAGACTGCTCGGAAAGCAGCGGCCCTGGTCAGCGTCCACTCGCACAACACGTGGCCCTCCGAAGGGTCCTGACCCGAGGCTCCGGGGCGAACGAGCCCAGCTGAAGTTATTCATGTCGAGTCCCTGTCTCCTCCGCCATCTCCTCCCTCACGTAAAGAGTGGCGACTTGTTTACCAAAGCCCTAACCCTGCTCGCTATGCCGTGCTTTAATTGCATTATCCACTTTAACATTAGCAAGTTTATGTCGTACATGTCGCGCGATGGCCAGCGCACAGATCTTGATTTGGGCGGAGGGGCATTAGGGGCGCCTGAGAAGCCCGGCCCGCTCCGATCTGACGGCTCCGCCGCCCCTGCCAGCCTCGGCTGTTGGGCGTGGTGACTTTGAACGTTTAAATAACACAAAGGTCGACGTTTTGTCGCTGTCCTAAACTCGATTTTTCTTTTCTTTTGTTTCCTTTTCTTTTTTTTCGGTTGAAAATCCAAGCCGCCTTCGATGTTGTGCAAACATTTTATGCTGAGGGGGCCAACAGAACTGGTGAAAAGCAAAGTGTCTTTTCACACGTTAAGAGATGTTAAGAATGTTTTTTCTCTTTCTTTCTTTCTCTATAAATGCACTCTTTTGGAGATCATTCCAGACTGATTCTACCCTAGACTTCCTTCAGAGACGGGACGGTATCAAAACAGCGCTGCAGAACCTAAAGCGGATCCTGGCGCTGATCATTAGCACCTTCAAACAAACGCAACCAAAAGATAAATAAATAAATAAACAGAACATCGAAAGTACGGCCAGGATAACTGCGCAGAACAGAAGGAAGAATAAAAAAGTGTCATTTTTCTTTTTCTCAATTTTTTTTTTTTTTAGCAGCTGAGCTGTCCATCGTCTTGTGCAGTAAGTCTTTTGGCATCGCACGTTTTCCTCTGGACAAAAAGAGAGGAGGCGAGAGGACGAGGGAGGGAGAGAATTCGAGAGGATGAGGGGGGAGCAAGGAAGTGAGAAAGAGAGAGAAAATTAGAGAGAGAGAGAGAGAGAGAGAGAGAAAGTGAGGAAAAACAGACAAAGAGAGAAAAGGCAGAGAAAGCTAAAGAGCGAGGGGATAAATAAAGTGAAAAAGAAGTGCAGAGTGAAGAGAGAGAGAGAGAGAGAGAATGAGAAAGAGAGGAGGGTGAAGGATTGAACAGTAAGCGTTCAGAAAGAGATAATGTGAGAAAAATAAAGAAAGAAAAGTAAAAGAAAGCTAAAGAGAGAGAAAAGGTAGAAGAGTAAGATGAAACAGTAAACAGAGAGTGGATAAAGGAAAGTAAAAAAAAAACAGAGAGAGAGAGGAAGAGAGGAAGAGAGAGAGGGTTAGGAATTTAAGAAAAAATTGAGAGGAAAGAGATAGAGAGACAGAAGAGAAAGAGTGAGGAGGAGAGGAATCACAGAGAGAGATAAGAACGAAGACAAGGGAGAGCAAAAGAGATAAGAGAAGTGAAAGAGGGAGAAAGAGAGGAGAGAGAGAGGAGAGCGAAGAGAGATATAGGAGAGAGATGAGAGAGAGAGGAAAGAGGGGAGGGAGAGAGACAGAGAGAAAGAGAAGAGAGAAGAAAGAGAGTGAGAGAGCAGAGAGAAGAGAGAGAGAGAAAGGAGAGACAGACAGAGAAAGAGGGGAAAGAGATAGGGGAGACAGAGGAGAGAGAGGAGAGAGAGAGAGAGAGAAAGAGAGAGAGAGAGGAGAGAGAGAGGAAAGAGAGGACAGAGAGAGAGAGAAAGAGAGAGAGAGGAGAGAGAGAGGACAGAAAAGAGAGAGAGAGATGAGAGAGAGAGAGGATCAGGAATCTGAGAAAAAAGCGAGAGGAGAGAGAGAGGAGTCCTCGAGCACAATCGATCTTTGTTGAACAAACTCTGAGCAGATGGCGTCGCGCGTTTGTGACACATCGCCTCCCACACTGCTGATTGACTCACCGTTTGTCACGATCGTGACAGATTACCCTCACAGAAAAGCTACTGTACGAGCACCAAACCACTAAATATAAACACGCCGGCGTCTGATCCTTTACTGCCACTGAAGCAGAGGAAGCGTTTGATTTCCGGACCGGATCGATCTCACGTAACAAGTGAGCAACTAAGTTCATATCGGGGGGTCAGAGACGAAGCGGCGGCGGCGGCGCTAACACAGTCCCGCGGTCGGACTGGAGTTCAGCTCAAGCAGACCGCAGTGTTTTACTCCTTCGTGGCCATTCTCCAGCTCCTGCCCTTAGTTATGAGCTAGATAGACTTTCAGAGTGTGTGTGTTTAAGGGGATGGGAGGCTGGAGAAGGGGGGAGCTGGCGCCTGGGATAAACCTGAATGAATGTACTAGTCCAGAGAGACAGAGGAGGGAGAGATAGCAAAGTCTCTATCACTGATGAGTATCAGCTATTAGCAGCTCTCGGCTGGATGTTCTCCAGAGCTTTGGTAGCTGCGCTTGCTCCTTATCACGCCTGTCCACCTGTCACATTTGGCCCTCCATCTACTCCCTGCTGTATTCGTCACTGCACACACACACACACACACACACACACACTCACGCCCGAGAGGCCTGCTGTACACACACGTGCGTGAGCCTCACTTCCACAGATGCAACATTCTGCCTCATGAGCACAGATGATTGCGTTTTCTGCTTTACCATCTCACACTCGTGTTGAGCAGTCAAAGCTACGGGCTACTGTCCGAGGCGATCGTGTCAAGCCCGCCGCTATTTTTACACCCCGTGCGGAATAAGTGAAATAGTTGGTGGAAGGAGAAGAAGAAGAAGAAGCAGAAAAAGAAGCAGGAGAAGGAGGAGAAGAACCTCTCGACACTTGTTAAAACCACAGGTCACTTTCGGAGGGTATTAAGAAAACAAGCAGCTCTATTGTGACACTTTTAGTCAGGCTGCATAAAAGTACCCCCCCCCCTTCTCCCTTTGTGACGTTCCATAAAAGCTCACCCAGTTTGACACTAATGTCCCCCCCACCCTTCCATAACCCTCCCTTAATGTAGCCGAAATAAAGTCCTTCCCCTGAGGAGACGTTGGCATTAGAGTCAAGCCAAAGTCGTGATAGTGCCACCAGTACCGCGCCACCCGTTTAGCAGCTCTCTCTGCTCTCTGCTCTCATTGACTCGTCTGGATTAGAGCTCAGTGTGCACGCATGTGTGTGTCTGTGTGTTTCTGTGTGTGTGTGTGTGTGTGTGTGTGTGTGTGTGTGTGTGTACACACCAACCAGTCTCTTTCCCTTTCCCCAACGCGATCCGCAGCAACAGAATGGGGTCAGGGGCGTGTTAGGAGCGAAAGGCGCGGAGATTGGGCGAGATTAGCTCGTTTTTGAAGCCCCCCTTTTTTTTGAGCGGATCGTTCGTTTTGACAACAAATATCCCGCGGGCCAGTCAGTGACGGCCACTGGGCGACGTGGGCAAAAAGACAAAAAAAAACAACGTGTTGATTTCGATCCGCTTGCTCCCTTCTGTCCGCGGCGGTTATGTAAATAAACTTGTCAGTCGCGAGGGCGAGGGTGACGAGGTGGGGGTTAAAGCTAATTTCAGACCTCCCGCTTCAGATTATGTCAAAGACAGAGGGAGCGAGAGAAAGAGAGAGAGAGAGAGAAAGAGAGGGAGGGAAAAGGAGAGCGAGAACGAGTGACCTTTGAAACCGAAAGCTGTCTCTGCGGCTAATTTGCTAGCCCCGGCGCTAAAGTCCAGGGTCAGTCGTTTTGAGCGGCCAGCCGTGGTTCCATTGTCCGTCTCATTAGAAAAGCACCGCGAACTCTCCAGAGCGTGACCTGTGGAGGGAGGGACATGTTGTTCCCTTGAATTAATGTGATACATTTCCCTCAGAGCAACTCTGGCCATTTCTCTCCTCGCGCCGTAAAGTCGCCGGGCCCCTGCTAGGCTAACCCGCTAAAACTGAGTTCCATGTTTGGCTGTCGATCGGCGCTGAGAACCGCGACCCTCATTCTGGTTGGCTTCTGTTGGCTAAGTGGATACTAACTAAATTTGTTTTATACTTTTCATCAATTCCTTTTCTCTTTGGGTCTGTAAATAAAAACAATAGTCATCAGTGCCCAATTGTGCTCAAACATCAATCCAACATTTCTTTCTTTCTTCTTGATGTTTTTGTTAACTAAACAGATACCATATTTCCTTTACTCTTTTCATCTGTTTGTTTATTCTTTATTTCTGTAGTAACTGTGCAACTATGCAATCAAGCTGTCCTGTTTTTGACTATTCTTCTTTTTGCTTCTTGCTGGCTTTTGTTGCTAAAAGGATGCTAACGAAATGCGTTCTACTCTTTTCGTTCATTCCTTCACTCTTGGGGTTATTAGTTTGGAATTGTGCTCAAACACTGAACCAGTATGTCAATTTTTGCTCTTTCTTTTTCCTTTTTCTTGCCTCTTGTTGGCTTTTGCTCATTCAATGGATGCTAATAATAATCATAATAATAATAGTAATAATAAAACATTTTATTTGTAGAGCACTTTTGAAGATACTCAGATACGCTTTACTTAAAATCTGAGGTTTTACAATAAGATTGAAAACTTAAGAAGCGCTTTACACATAATCAAAGCATTTAAAATAAAACATATTTATAACTTACATAAGAAAAAAGCAAAACAAGTAAGAACAAATGAACGAAATGAACTTAATGTGGTCTTCTCTTTTCATCCATTCCTTCACTATTAGTGTCTGTAGTTGAAAGCTGGTTATGACCTTGTAGACCAAACCAGCATGTCCATGTTTATCTTACTTCTTTTCCATCTTGTTGGCTTTTGTAATGAAAGGAGTGTTTTACTTTTTCAGTGTTTTACCTGTAGGTCTACAAAGACTGACCTAACTGGGCCATTTTTCTTTCTTTTTTTCAGTCTCTTTTATGTCTTTGCCAGCCAAGGTGGGATTTTTGTCTTCCTCTACACCTCCTTTTCCATTCTTTTACTTTGTAAGTCTACAGTTCTACTACACTGGGTTGAACAGTACCTCGCTTGAAGCCCAGCCCTGCACGGCCATACACCCCCCCTCTCTTTTTGTCTTTGCTGGCCAAATGGAGGCTTTGTCTTTCCCTTAATCTCCTCATCCATCCTTTTACTCTCCCCTTCGCCCCCCCCCACCCCTTGTGTTGTTCTCATTTGAAAGAGAGCTTCGCATTGCTCTTTTGTGTCCGCTCCTATCCTCTTTTGTTCTCTCCCCCACTCCTGATTTGACCGGATTGTGAGAGAGCGATGATCGCGTTGCCTCAGGTAAGATTTTGTAGGTTTACATATCAAAGTCACTAAATATCTTTTTCTCTCACACACAGAAGGGAAGGGGAGGATGAAGAGGGGGGGGGTGAAGTCTCTCTCTCTTTTTTTTCCTAACGGGCGATTGTTTGTGTAAGCACATGAGAGGAACAAATCCAGCGAAACAAAAGGGATTACGGGGCTCTGCCGCTGTTGTGTTATTTATCTATTTCACTCTTTCTCTTTTTGCCCTTTCTTTCTTTCTTTCTTTCTTCCTTTTTTTCCCCTTTCAGGGCGAAGTGTCAGTGTCACCGACATCAGCATGCAGAACACTGAGTAAACACAGGGAACAGGGGAAGGTGTGTGTAAATGGCAGGGTAAGGAGTTGATCTCTCAACTCTTCTTACTCTTTTGTGTTCACATCACACCACCATCTCTCCTCCGCAGTCGTCTCTCGCTTCCCCTCAGAGGACAAGCCCTGATAAGCATCTAGTGTTATTTCTTGCCTACATCAACATGGGAAAGTTACACTGGTTCATGAAAGCCTCTCGATAACAATGAAAACAAAAATCAACACAAGATCTACATGAATGTAGGTGCGAATGGTAATTGCTACATTTTCTGATCCGTGCGAGGGATCCAAGATCCAACGAGGCTCGGATGTTTCAGAACAGTCCAATCATGGGGTATCCATATGCTGTATAAATAAAGCAACACTCTGACCCATATAGCAAACATTTTGACGCCGTGACATCCTCCTGTTTCAAAACGGCGCAATTTATTTCCGCGCCCCGGGGACGTGTCTGTGATGTTCAGAAAGAGAGGGTTAAAAGACATAATGCTATTGATTTGCTTGTGACTCGCACAAGTGGTGTTGCAATATAGGGCAGTGGTTGAGTGATTGTGCGGTGTATGTGCGTGTGTGTATGTGTGTGTGTGTGTGTGTGTGTGTGTGTGTGTGTGTGTGTGTGTGTGTACAACATCAGAGCTGTGCTGAGCAGATATGACAGTGTTTTGGTACGGTCATCATGTCCCTCTGCTTGATGCTTTGTAATGCTCGGCTGTCAGACTGGGGGCTCTAATAGGATCCATATGGGGCCGAGGGTGGCGGGACACTGGCGCTCTTAACACCGCCGAGAAAGTGAAGTATTAATGAATCAAGAGGCTTCCATCAAAGATAACCATGCTCTTTGATAGCGCTTAACGCGTCAGTCCGGGTTTCGCTGCGACTGCTAGGCTTCTTTGTGATGGTAGTACGAAAACAGAGCCTTTCAACCAAGCATGTCTTTGGACTCGAACCACTAAAACCTGAGTTAGCCACGCTCCTTCTATCTAGAACGCCTTTAGTGCTGTCCCAGATTACCAAGGAACAAATATATTCCAGATTTAACCCATTAAAGCCTAAAGACCCACGGCAGGCAACTCCTCCTGCTATAACTACTGAATTACATGATAATTACATTGTAATTATGGAATAAGAACTAATAGTTAATGTGAAATAACTCTTTGCCAAACAATAGGCCTGCAGTTTAATGGGTTGACCAAGGATTAACCCTTGGAAGGGAGGCATTATGCTGTATTTTCTGTAGGCGATGAAATGGATCATCCATTTAAGATTAAGCTTTAACCTTTAGCACTGCTTAATGATAAAAAAAATAATAAAAAATCAACACAAATGAAAATCAATGCAAATTTATTTCACATAACTTATTCATAATATTCATAATATTTTCTTTGTGCAGCAGCCTACTGAAGTGTACCCTGCAATTAAATGGAGGTGAGGCATCTTGTGTAATTGTGAGGCAGTTGTGTAATTTACTCCTAGTATCTGAAGACTTTGAGTGGCACTGGCAGTAAATTAGTCTGAATTATTTGGCTGGATGTGAAAAGGTGTTACTGGGGAGCTTTTAATTCAAGCACACTAAACTCATCAGAGTCCGAACTGACAGCTCCAGAGTAAGCCAAACTTTATCTAGTATTTTAATGATGTTTAATGAAAGTTAACATTATACCTTTACCATCTTTAGATCGGAATCAGAATCAGAAAACTGTTTTGATCCCATAGAAAATTGATTAAGTTGCTTAAATCATTAGGAAGCTATGTGAATTAAAATTTAGCTTGGATTAAACAGGACTTATACATTTTAAACACTTATTCATTAATCGTATGCATTCCAAACTTTGCATTGACATCAAGTTTCGGGAAAAATTAAAAACCTCCAAAACATGCATATTATTGCACTGAACATCTCTTGTGTTCTAGTTATAACAAAATTCACCTGAAGGTTCAGTCTCCATCACTCAAAGCCTCATTATCTGTCAAGTCATGAAACCTTGCTGTGTTGACGTCCAGTATCTCAAACATTTCTAAAGTCCTTTTTGCCTTAAGCTATCTTACATTCACCTTCCTCAATTCTTAGATATTTGTTAGCGCTGAAAATGTGTTATAAATCCATTTTAATGATGCTATGAATGCCACCGCCTCAATTCTCTCCCTCTTATACACTTGCTGTAGTGTTTAATATCCAGAACTGAGCACCAGCTACTGGAACATAGCTGTATATGACTGCTATACATAGTGAGTCACAAAATACATTAGAATTATATTCTGTATTAGCAAATTTGAGTCAAAACTTTTGATGTCAGGAAACCACTTGCGTTCCCACTTTATGCACATAATGCATCCTTCATTATCAATGCATGCAACAACAATGTAACTACTAGTGCTTTAGTGTTACAGCTGGATTACAGTGGTAGAGAATACCTAGTTATCTGTGTTAATAATAATCTGTGTTAACTTTTTTACTCATCAGAGTATCAATAAGAACTGAAGATGAACAAATATGTGAACAAATTTCATGAGCTCTACTGTAATCCAGCATCACCAGTAATTACATTGTTAAAGTGTTACTACACAGTTATTACCGACACTTGATATGAAGTGGGACCGACTCTACATACAACATCTATTCGTTATATAATAGTGCGTCTCTTCTGTTTACAAACTTGAATGCTGCACAGAATGTGTGAGGTTGACTGAATTTCTCGGCTTGGGAAATAATTGATGTACAATTTTGTTATTTGGACGTATATGTGGGGCATATATTCCCTCACCACTGTGTGACAACATTTCATTAAGACATTCTTCTGAAGGGAAATCTTTGCTCTTGAGTAAACCAGCCACACACACACACAAACAGATCTGATTGGCAATGCTCAAAAAACAAATCGTTACCACCCTTTAGTTTCATAATTTCTTTCAAATCTAAACTCCATCTCTACAAAGACCTGTGTGTGTGTGTGTGTGTGTGTGTTGAGAGTCACGTGTGCTCTCCCCTCGTGCCATCCGAACCCAGCTCGGCCTGCGATCCTGTTTTCTTTTAGTGTCCGCGCAGGGGAGGGGAGGAGGGGGGCTCGGATAGGGCAGGAGAAGAAAGCAAGAACGTCTGGTCCTTGTCGCTCTGCCGTGTTGTTGTGAGTGCGTTTGTGCTCGGCATGCTGGGACGTGTAGTCCCCTGGGCCCACGCAGGGAGCGTGTTGCCTCTAATTGGGCCTGTTAGGGTCAGCAATTAGCGGGCAGCCGTCAAGAACCCGGGACGGCTCCTCCTTTCATGGCGGTGCCAGTCTTCAGCGTAGAAAAAGAAAAGGAAGGCAAGACAGAGACATGGACTGAGAGAGAGAGAGAGAAAGAGAGACAGAGAGAAAGAGAGAGAGAGAGAGAGAGAGAGAGAGAGAGAGAGAGAGAGAGAGAGAGAGAGAGAGAGAGAGAGA
>JBBPCY010000142.1:4402480-4413256 GCA_037974405.1 Brachyalestes nurse | reverse complement strand
ACACACACACACACACACACACACATATATATATATAGTAACAACTGTTTATCCCATGTACGATGTATGATCCCATGTACATTTGAGTAATTCTAAGAATGCATGTAATGGCTGCTTAAATCTTGGTGGAGATGTAGTTGATGTTTCCTTGTTGCCCTGGTACCTGTTGGATTAGCAGAATTGAAGTATTATTACTATCAGTGTTTGATACTCACTCTGATCAGTGTCAGTACATTCACACCTTTCAGTCTATAACTCTTTGTACATCATTACTAAACACGACTGGTACCAAAGATTTTGAATACTGCAAAGATGTGGGAACTCTCCGGGTCTGCCTCGCTTCTCCGATTTACCCAAACCATCAGCAGGGAGATGGATTTTCAATCTGACATGTCAGTTAAGTCACAACACAGCACAGCAGCTGGACAGTAGAACTCTGGACTAAACTAAGTCAAGAAAGAAGCAAAAGAAACAGAAGATGGTTGATCATTTTCATTTGCGGGTAATTTAAATTTCGACAGTGCACTGATTCTAAAAATAGGCTAAAACGGGACCCTTAATATTCCTTATTTATTTGTAAACGTGTTTGTTGCATGTCTGCTGACATCTTTAATCTGATCCAGTTTATTAGTGTGTGGACAGCCTGCACTGAGTGGCAGTTTAACTACACTGGTGAAAGCGACTACAGCGCTGGCTTCTTTATGTGGTTTACAGAACGTGAGTTACAATTACAGGTGACAGGACTGGTGTGTAAAATACAAGCTTTGGCGCACAATTACTGTCGATGTGACGCTAGGTTAATAATAACTGAATCTCACGGAGCTTGTATGCTACACGCATTTGTAGCATGCATACGGCGTCTGAAGCCAGGCGTCGCTGACTGACTGCTCCGACACGTCCCTAATCAAGTCCTTTCTCTCGCGCTCCTCGCATCCTGTAATATCTTTTTATCACGCATGTTCTTTTTCACAGGTGAACGTGCCTACAGGAATCTTTAACCTCTGGTGTTAAAAATGCCTTCCAGTCTACCACTCCGGAATGCCTGCCTTATGCATATTTCATGCGAGGTGAGACGACTCGGTGGAAATGAAAGGCAAAACATCCCCTCATCACTATCCAATGATATCAAACCTCCTCAGGGTGCGGAACATTACTTCTAGTGTCAATACAGGGGTTAGATGTTAAGAGATAGATTTTCACATTGATTTGTGCAATTTCATATGTTCGACAGTTGCTGACGGCTAATGGTGTAACTGAGCTGTCTGGAACCAGGACGTGTGTTGAGGAAAGTTCATTTTCTTTGTTGTACAGGAACCTTTATGAAGCTGGAAACCACCCAATAGCAACAAAAAGGTACTTGAAATGCCCATGTCCTATAGTGTTAGTTTCTCTCAGGTCAGTATGTGACATTCAGTGGCGGTTCTAGACCAAAATGACCTGGGGGGCCAAGGTGGGGCCAGTGTGTTTTTAGGGGGGCACATATAACGGCAAAACAGGTCAATATTTTATTTTATATTTAGCTTTTCCTTTATTTTTCATTACAGTTCTTTTTCACAGCATGAAATCACACTATCTTTTTAAATCACACTGTAGTAAGGAGGAAAAATAGAAAGAAAAAAGACATTCACGTACTTTGAGTGGTCTCAAAATCCCATAAAGCATTTGCATGAAACACTATAACAAGAAGAATCTGCAATTGTCACTCCTTGAGAAACGCCTCTTTGCAGTTAGTCAATTTAGGGTTCCAGCTGTTATCCAGCTGTCCATCTAGAACACAATTAGCGTTAGTTCCGTTCTTCAAGCAAACGCATGTCGCAATAAGAAATTAATATTTAAATCATTGGCTGTTCAGTGCAAGGGCAACAACAGGGGCCAGGAGCAATTCTACAGGGGCCCTGGCCCACGCTGGCCCCTGTCTAGAACGGCCTATGTGGGGACGGTATCTTGCTCAAGGGTACCTCAGTGGTGCCACTGGTAATCCTGGGATTAAAACCCACAACCTTCTGATTGCAGGGGCAAATTCCTAACTACTAGGCCACCAGCTATGGCTAACGATACATGTTAAAACCTCGAGCTTGTCCATGCAAGCAGTAGCTACAAAAACTGACAAAAAAAAAAAAAAGTCAAGAAAAATTTGAAACAATCTGTTACATAGAATTTCACTTTATATTTCTTAAAATATGAAAGTTGTGCTGTATATTTTTTTAAATTATCTAAAATGTCTTTTAATATACATTTTTAATGCAGTAATATGAATATTATATAATATTAAGTTTTAAATAAATATTATCATTTTATTTTTCTTTGCATGCTCTCCCCATTTCTTTTTTAAGGTTTCCACCAGATGCTCTAGTTCCCTCCCATGGTCCAAACGTGCACATTAGGCGATCTGGAGGTGCTAAACTGCCTCTGGAAGTGTATGTGTTTGTGTGTCTAGCCTGTGATGGACTGGCGACAGGGTGTCCAGGGTGTTTGTCCATATTCTGGCCTATGACCACTGGGATAGACTCCAGCCAGGTGAAGGGTAAGGGGTTTAGATAATGGATGGATAAATCCTGTTAAATCTGTTAAATCCTTTCAGGTCTATCATCTTGTTTTACTCACTTCTGCACTTTTTTATAAAAGACTGTGAATGACAGGATTAGATGCACTATTCTAAATACCCAAAGCAGACAAAAGTCCTATAAAGTGGTCCCTTTTAGACACGTGACACACCACGGCACAGCACACAGTGTGAACTATGTGAAATTCTTTCTCTGTATTTAACCCATTCACCAAGTGAAGCAAGGAGCTTCCACAAATGATGGGGTGTACGGGGGAGCAGTGTGTGGGACGGGTGCCTTACTCAAGGGTACCTCAGTGGTGTCACTAGCAGTCCTGGGATTTGAACCCACAACCTTCGGATTACAGGGGCAACTCCCTAAGCACTAGGACACCAGCTGCCCATACATTGTGTAAAATGCAAATATGTATAATTGCGTGTAAAAAACAGCATTTCATCCTCTTTGTGGTCATCAGGACCCTATAGAACCAGCCTGCATTGAAGCTCTTGCAGAATTCAGACCTTGATCCAGGTGAGTGAGACAGTAATGACCACACTTTACCACGTAAATATTACATCACATATTCAGCCCTCATCTCCTGTTTATATCTAAGAGCCTTTCCTGGGTTCAGGCCTGTCAGCTCTTCTGCATCCTGGGCTTTGACAAGATGCCGTGGAGACTGGTGCATCTGTCTGGTTCCAGACGATAGACAAAAGAAAAAAAAAACACTATCTTTACCCTGACCGTCTCTGTTTTACTGTGCCTTGAATTCTAAAAGCAGTGGGTGAAAATATAAAGCCACAAAGCCACAGATAAATACTTTGAAATGCATACAAAAAGGCTTAGTCCTGAAAGAGATTTTGTTGTGTAATGAAGGAGCTTCCAAGTCAGAAAAGGCATATAAAATGATTTTATTTTTAATCTAAGGTTGGAAGCCAGTTGCAGCATGTAATGATTGGCCTCCATCTCGTTCTACTGCAAACAGAAGCCAAATTTGTAGCCTGCTTTCAGAAATAAGACCTTGGATGTTTTCTTTTTTAACGTCTTAGATGCACTCAGTTTACAGCAGATTAGCAGAAATGTAATCTCTAACAAACCTTGAACAATCTTAGTAAATGTTCCATTTTCCATTCAGCTCACATCGGGGCTTAACCATTAAACAAAGCGGCCGTTCTATCAACTTGATTGTAGTTTGTTTAGGACATGCATTGTTCTCTCACCAGTATGATAGTGTTAGATTTTTTCCCAAACTGAATATATTTCCATATATTTCCAGCTCATTTAAACAATGCAGACAAAGACTAAACTGAATGCATGTCAGGTGGTACATTTTTTTGTAACGGAACACATTATAGCCCAAGGCCTAGAAACAAATCTTTCTCTGGGCTGTTTCTGGTAAAGACAGACATTCATTTATCTACAGAAATATCTTGCATGTTCATTTTAGCATCTTAGCATATCTGCTGTCCTTTGACTTAGACTAGTGATGATCAAATGTCTTGTTCATTACCAAGTGTAACTGACTTTATTATTTTCTGTTCAAATGTTATACTCAAGCCAATTTTCCCAGGATAAATAAATAATTAAATAATGGATTCATACGTGAATGAATTAGTGTGATTGCAGAAGTAATCACACTATTGTTCTTCCCATGTTTTATTTATATTATCATTATTCTGTTTGTAGCAGGAATTTAGCACCTCTTCTCCTCCCACAGATTTTGAAATATTGTTTTGGTTCCATCGTCAAAATTTCCAGTAATATCCAGTATTATGCCTGTGCATTCAGATTTTTGATCAGTAGATCGGGGCTGAGTATTGTTCATTAAAAAAAAAAACTATGTTTGTGGCTGAATCGTCTCTGTTATAGGGAGAGGGAGAGAGAGGATGGTCAAGTCGCCTTATAAATGTGTGTCAGAGAAAGATTCTGTGATGTCACAGCTTAGGCAGCTGGACCGGGACAAAGAAAACCGAATCAATCTTGTGGCGCTAAACACACAAGAGACTTATAACCAGACACTAAAGCTCACGTCTTTTATAAAAAAACAACTTGTCACTGAGTGCGGCCATGCTTTCATCTGTCCTTAACCATAAATGGCTTGGTAAGAGCTGCAGAGTTAATGGCCCCCTCGGAGGTCAGTGGTAGAATGCTAGGCACTGAATGAAAGAATCAGAAAAATGGTTGGTTTGAATCCACGCTGTGAGTAGATTTTTTCATTTTCATTTACACAATTGTTTTTACACAATGTCTCCAAACACCAGCTTTATAGCAAACATAATCACACTTTGCATTTTCTCATGGAAATGCAATCTAGTTGTGTTTGAAACTTAATTACTAGTGAATTAAAAAGCCAGTAGTAGTAGTATCTCAGATAGCTAGGAGGGGTAGAAAAGTAGGCCAACAGTGGACCGCTGTCGTCTTGCTATATGGGATACTTCCATACTAGAAGTTCATTAGATTGCCTGGCAGATTATAGTTCTGCTCCAGTACTGGCCAGTAGCTCTTCCTCATTCAGTGAGTGACTCAGTGGAATAATAAGTAACACTGACCTGTCCTCTCTCTTGCTGGCGGGGTATTAGTCCATGAGATGAAGGAGGAAATGGAAATTAATGGATGTGTGTCAAGGGCTCTGTGTGTAAATGAGAGAGGAGCCTGATAAATAATGATAATGCTGCCACTAATGTAAACCAACAACTCTGGCTTGATTTTGATCGCTCCCAGGAAAAAAAAAGGGAATCTGAGCAACTTCAGCAACTTTTTTATGGGTTTTTAGCTCAATTCTTAGTACTTGTGATAGATACACTACAGGACAAATGATTTGTTTTCACAAATAGCCTAGCAAATTGTTGGCCCATGCTAAGGGAGCAGCTATGCTAATGCTAAATCCCAAGCGGCTCCCCTCTGGCTGCAGAAGTCATTATTTCATGATCTTAGTGCACTGTGTAGGGAGCGGTGAGCCGAGATTCAATCTACACAAAATGCATACAAGGCAAAATCGCCTTGCAAATGAGTGCACCAGTTTTTAATATCTTCTTTCACCTGATTTGCTTTCAGAACGATCTCAAGAACTTGCATCCACCATCAGCTGGCTGCAAAAGGATTCCTGACATGTTTTTACTCCCTCAGAGGCCTTCAGACGCAGTGGCATTCAAGCGAGATAAATTGCACCTTAGCATGGAGAAGATTGTTAGCTTTAGCCTTATTAAATCTCAATGGTGCGGTCTCGATTCCAGAAATGGCACATTCTTCTGCCAGGGGACTCAGTTACTATGGGAGAGACCGATATGCAGGCATTAGGAATGCATTAAACCCAAAGGGGTGTTGAGTCATGCTCATACCAGAGAAGAGAACGAATAATCTAGGGAAACCTTCAGCTGCAAAGTCGTACATAGAAAAAAGAGAACAATACGAAGTCTGCACATGGTAATCTTTAGATCTCTTTGCTTGATCACAGAAAAAGAGCAGCTAAATCTGTCTTTACAATCTGCACAGCTACATACATAAAATATCCATGCTTCACTCACCAAGGCATGCATTTGTAGTAATTGTTGCAAGGTTGGAGAACATTGGCAAAAGGATTTATGATTTTTGTTTAGAGACACAATTTAAAACAACAGATTTGTAAACAACTGAACAGCACTTGAATAATTACGTAATGAGAGACTGGCTTGCATTGGTCCAAGTGCACCCTAATGGCAATAGTTTATTGTACAGGGGGTCCTCAGGCTACGACAGTCTCGACATACGACAGTTTACAACACTCACTCTCACTAAAACTTTAAAACATTGACGTGAGTGTTTTGGCTTGCACTGTTAGTACTTACGGACTACACGAGTGAACTTGTTTGCTTGCATGCAGTGGAAGAATACGCAGTAACGTGACGTATGAGTGAGGGAGTTGCCATTCTTTTTCTTTTTCTGTGGCTTAGTTGTGTTTTTATGTTTTAGATTGTGATTTTACCACCATGTTAGGATTGGTAAGTGACTGAGTCTAGAGTTTGTTTCGACCACACCAAAATTCAGGTTATGTCACTGTCGTAGGAACGGAACTGTGTCATAACCCGAGGACCCCCTGTACAGCACAACCTCAAGTGAATTAGTGCGACTATAATAAAGTTTATCATTTTTATTATCAAATAGGATTAAATTCCATTAATTGCAGAGGTACATGAGGGGCCAAAAAGTCTCCAAATAAAACATTTTTGTTAGATACTTTATCATTATTAGCAAGTAAAAACTCTGAATGTTCACTGCCAGCTTGAATAGAAAATAATCTGGCCATATTTGCATTATAAACATTGTGACCTGTAATTCCCATCACCACAAAAATGGACTGGACCTCAGATGTGTGCACCAAAAACTGATGTCATTTATATCACTGTAACATCTACCAGAATTACCAGAATGTTTTATATATTAATATTATTCGTTTTTTAGTCATAGAGGCAACTGGTGGCATAGTGGTTATGAAGTTGTCCCTGTAATCAAAAGGTCATGGGTTTAAATCCCAGGACTGCTAGTGGCCCCACTGAGGTTTCCTTGAGTAAGGTACCGTTCCCACACACTGCTCCCCGGGCGCTGTGTTCCTGGCTGCTACTGCTTCACTTGGGTGAATGGGTTAAATGCAGAAAAAGAATTTTGTGCTATTCACACTGTGTGCTGTGTTCGTTTATGACAAATGGTCACTGTACACTACTGAAGGGTGGGGTCCTGCGCCACATCACACCACCTGCTGACTCTGTGTATCATACTTCTCATTAGTGCATGAATGTCCAGGACTGATCATAGATGAGCATTCTTTGCATGTTAGCCTTGATAAAGCTTAAGTAGCTGTTTTCATGCAGTCATTTTTTACCATGCATCATGCTATACTGTTACTGTCCACTTGCCTCATTTGCTCAGATAAACTGTCTGAATTTTGTGATCCAGAAGCACATTTTGTTGATGCTGCACTGGAGAAAGTTTGCTAGGGGGATAACTGCCTGACCAGAAGATTACCCCTTGAACCCTTAACATTGACCAGAGATGCATGAAATTATTTGGGCACAGTTGTCACTGTTTTCTGGGTAGTGGATGGCAGTATAATAGTGGTAAGTACAGGTGTTAGCTTAAGGATGGTACTATTTTAAATTCTGTGTTGGACATCAGGGAACAAAGCTTGTCACTGAGCCACAGTACTTAATTGTGACCCCTGGAAGAATAATTGAGACTGTAATTGAAAACCCAGACAAAGTCACCTGTAATTATTGCAGGCATTCAAAGAGGAGCATTCGGATTCAACAGCCGTTCTGCTGTGGGATTGATAAGGTCATTTGGGATTTAACATGCACATTTATGAGGCACACTCCTTCTAACTCAATATACCGGAGATATGTCAATAGTGTTTAGCTAAAGATTAACATTGCAGGATGGAGGACATTGAAAAAGCGCTCCCACATTACACAGAGCTCCAATCTAAGTGTTCATTGCCTGTAACAATGTCTCTGAGGTTAGCATATTTATAGGATCATCAAGGAGCTATTAACTTTAAATGAACCATACGGTCCAACATTTATCCAGGTTGAATTCATCATCACAAACATCTGACCCCCATGAATGAATGCATACCCAGTGTTGTGCATGAACACGTTCAATGAACGGCGTTCATAGAACACATTCTTACTTTTCGTGAACGCTGAACTGAACGAGTCATTTTACAAATTATGAACGTAACCGTGAGTGACGTTCACTCTCGCAAGACTGAATGTAGTTCACGCTGTACATTCGCAGGACAGTGATGGGAAGTTCTTTCGGCTCCCAAACGGCTCTTAGTTTACTATCATCATCTTTAGCCTCATATTTTAGCCCAACTTGGCAAATATGAATGCTTTGTGTGTTGATAAAAATGTGGGGAGCATCTCCCCTGATTCACTATTCTGATTCACTACAAAGATTCAGCTCTTCTGATTCACTACAAAGAATCGGCTCTTCTGATTCACTACAAAGATTCCATATACAGTATACCTGCACCTCATTTTTTTCACTTTCTCCGTAACATGATGCGTTGCTTAAGTGGTAAGATCTATTCTCAACCTCAAAATTGTTTTTTAATGTAACTTATGTCTGTGATTGTTCAGTCGTATGACAGATAGAAGGAGAAGATTGAAGGAGGTTCAGATAGAAGGACGTTGAAAATGTTAAATAAAATAAATAAAAAACCAAAAATGAACGTGAACTAGTTCATTTTTGAGCTGTGAACTTCGTTCAATTTTTTAAAAAATGAACTATGAACGTGAACTAGTTTTTTTTTTTGAATGAACTGTAGTTCCTTTTCAGTGTGAACTGTCACAACACTGTGCATACCGGTGTGTGAGCTCCAATTCCACTTGCTGATCCATCCTAACATGGCCTACGTGGTCATTTGTTTAACTATGACCGCACAGGTGGTGGAACGAACTCCCTCTTCAGATCAGATCTCAGGATCTCACCGTCTTCAAGCGTCATTTGAAGACCCACCTCTTCAAGCACCACTAGGCCTCTTGTTATTGCTTATTCTTTCTTCTTTTCTATATTCATTGAAAAAATGGGCACTTACACTCTTAATCCATGCCTCCCTCACTTTTGCCTTTTTGATTATTTTTGGACTATTTTTAGGTTTAGGTGTGTATCCTAGCTGGCATTAACTTGGCTGAATAGCAGATGTTGATTTAAGTATCGCATTTCAGGTTGAAGAATAGGTGTGGACAACTTGAGCACTGATGCACGTTGCTCTGGATAAGAGCATCTGCTAAATGCCATAAATGTAAATCTAACTACCAATAGTGAAACGAGTTGAAGGGGACAAAGCCAAAGTGTTTAGATGTCAGAAATCAGTCCCATCCAAATCAGATTCTTTTAGCAAAAGTTTAGTGGTGCTGTTCTTGAGGTCCTCAGGAGCTCAGTGTAATCAGCTTCTGGGCATTTAATTTTTCTGAGCGCAGCAAGTACCAGCAACCATCTCTGACAAAAACAGCCTGTTTCATTTTAAGACAGGGTGGAATATAGTCATGTAAAAAGACTCACCATCTGTTTGTTAGATTACTTTGTCTTCATTCTCTTGTATTTGTCTTGTTTGGCAGGTTGCAATACAATGCAATGACCTAAAATGAGCCAAAAAAAAAAATCCGCAGTGTTTGACCATTGTCCTGGACAGCAGAGACCAGAGACACCTGCAGTACTCTCCTGAAAGGCAACTTGGCATTCAGACTTCAAGGTGAAGGGCAGCGTTGAAGTGAGGCCTGCTGTCAGCAGGGTTGATAAAAGCCCAGGGAATGCCTTTTAACTGGCAGACATGTTTTATGTGGAGGGATGACGGGGAGTTTCATGTTCTCCAGCCTGCACAGGCAGCATCAGGGTCATCTGCTCACTCACACGTCCCTCTCGGATCAGGCAGAACAAAACACAGGCCTGAGCCTGTAATCGTGGCTGAGAACATGTGTTGTACTGTGTTAGCTTAAATAAGTCTGACTGATATTAATTTTTCCGGAAATTGGAGTGTTAAGCCATTATTAGGTTTCATTTGTCTCTATAATGGCCAGGCAAACAAATTTAAACATCCCGGCTTCCCCAAACTGTATACACCACACGTATACTATGCCTCTCTCTCACTTATTTACATTTTTTACTTATTGTGAAGTTTAGAGTCCTATGAAGCATTTCTAATTGCTCATGCTGACAGTTTGTGACAAAGCAGATTTAATTAAAACTGCAGGCAGAAAATAACTGAGGTAAAAAAAACATTGTTGGCCAAACAGAAAATTTGACTTAGACTGATTTTTATTTTCCATCGCAGATAAAGCGACCCGCTCATGAGCCGAACCCGACATACTCGACAGCAGAGTCAAAAGTGGGCTGCAGCCGAGTTGACTGCGCCACGGCTTTCCAATTGGTCAAAATGTTGTCATCAGAACATGGAAAGAGGCCATTGTTTTATTTTTTCACTGTCCATGCAAAAAGCAACACTGGAGATACCAACGACCAGTGTTGTGCCAGTTCACACTGGAAAAGAACTAGTTCAAAATGCAGTTCATTCAAATAAAAATGAACTATTTCACGTTCATAGTTCATTTGTAAAAATTTTGAACGAAGTTCACAGCTCAAAAATGAACTAGTTCACGTTCGGGGTTTTTTTTTTTTTAAACATTTTCAATACAACATCCTTCTATCTGAACCTTCTTCAATCTTCTCCTTCTATCTGTAATATCACTGAACAATC
>JBBPCY010000142.1:4369696-4380489 GCA_037974405.1 Brachyalestes nurse | reverse complement strand
CATTATTTCTCTCTTACTGTCCCTCAGTCACCAGTCACCCCTGATACTGCCGAAAATACAGAGTAGTGAAGCGTTGTCCCAGCACCAAAAAAGTGAAGCTTAAATCGTGATCGCACGATTAAATCGTATTTCGTGATGGCTGCACGCACACTCGTGAGACCGGGCTGCCTCACCACATCCAACCTTGTGCCTGCGGTGGTGTAACAGCTTTGAACCCGCCTTCCACTGTATGTTGGTAGTGATTTGATTGAATAGGGCCTGTGCGTAGGCATCAGCTGGAGGGTCTGCAAGAAGCGACCCCTCTCATTACTCTCCACTTCTGCATAAGCCGTGCGGCTCTGCGGGGTCCGGCGCGAGTGTTGACCCGGCGCCGCAGTTTCCAGCCCAGCAGGACCTCAGCGCAGGCCGCTGGGCTACATCTGCAAAAGTCAATACTCAAACCCTCAGCGGCGGACACAGGAAGTCAGACTCTCATTATTCTTCACGTTCTCCTGCTGGATAATTGCACCACACTTCCACAAACACCCTTGCAGCACTTTCCTGGAATTGGGTAGCGTCATGCTATTCCATTCTCGCCATTTGAGCGTAAGCTGTTAGGGAAGTCTAACTTTTATTTTGCTCTTTCTTTCTCGCAGAACAGCAGAGACGGAGCGATATTACCGTCCACCTAGCACTGGTGATTTGCCTCTAACCGTCCAAATGAAGCCTCGTTCAAGCAGAACCAAAATATGGCCATATTAGGTTATGGAAACACAATGTGCAATCAAACGGCACACGATAAAATAAGACGAGCCCCGCACTTTTTCGCAGCACGGCCATCTGGGCAAGGTAATATCTACAACCCGAAATTAATATTCTAGGTCTGTCCTGGCCTGCAATGACAGAAGAATTAGAAGCTAATTTAAATGTATGCCTTAAGCCAAGCTGAGCTTGAAAATGTCCACGGTCGGATGTGACCGGCTTGTCACATTTTTTTTTTTTTTTCTTGTACGTTGGAAAACTTTCCATTCTTTCACAAAGGGTAGGAGTGTGTGTGTGAGTGTATAAGAGAGACAGAGAGAGAGAGAGAAGGAGAAATAATAAAAAGCGGGTGAATCCCCACGAAGCTCCCCATATGAACTGTCACATTAATAACCCTATGCTCGTATTCAAATTTTCTGTCGAAAGCCAAAGAAAGATTGAGTGCCCCGCTGTTGCGCAGCCAAGATTGAAGACATGTCTCATTGACATTGTTAAAAGTTTATGAAAATATATGAATCCTCAAATGTCATTGGCTCCTTGGCTCCCGACTCTGCCCACTTCTATAAGAAATCGGTCTTTTAATCAAAATGATTGAATACCGTAAGGTTGGACTCAGGGATCTGAATAAAACTGAGTATGGGGAAGGTGGGGGGGGTGGATAAAGCGATACACTCGCATGCCAAGAAGTGTAATATTGTATTGCCAGGGCTAACTGAACACCGCACTTAATGCGTCTGTGTTTGGTCCAATCTTTCAGCTCGGAGTGGCTCGCTCTTCGGAGGCCCGATGCCGCGCCACGCCGGCTTTAAATGGAGACATATGGGGAAGTGTGTAGGTGTTCCGCTGAACAGCTGGAGGCCATGTCTCATTTTCCAACCTGAAGGCATTACCGAGACAAAAGAAAATGCTAACCATTCATTTTAGCATTTAGCTTCTGCCCGCAGGTTACATTAGCCCGTCAGAGGAGGGGGCGGGGCCGTCCAGCCCGGAGAATTAGACAGAAAGGCTGGACCGAAGACAAACAGACTTCTGGTTAAGCTGTAAGGGACACTTCTCTTGTCCTCTGCTCTCTCAGGCGCTTAATAAAACGCCTGGCCCGCGCCGGAGCACCTGATTTAACAGACACATAATGGGCAGATGGGCTCCTCTGACATGCGCGGGTGCTACTTTTCTCCTCACACTCCCCGGATCCACACAGATACACAGAGTGACGCCGGCTGTGGTGCTTTTTTCACCACAGCATCACAGCAGCAGCTGAGAAAACTTTTCCTTCTTGATCGGAAGACAGAGACTGAGAAGCATTTATTTGTTTGTTGGAAGATGAGAAGTTTTTTTTTTTAATCTTTTATGAGGGAAAGTGTTGGAATGATGTAGGACAAGGTCAACATCAGCCTGCGTACACACACACACACACACACACATACACACACACACACACACACACACACACACACAGAGTGACTGGGCTCATGGCCCAGTCAAACCCTGCTGCTGTGATGCAAAACCTCCTGGCTGGCAGTCCAGTCAAACTCACCTGCTGTAATGAACGATAAAAAATGCGACTACTGATGCCGTTCCAATTATTTACAGGCACCAGAGCAGAGTCCCTGGACCTACTCTTCTAAAGACCGTGCCTCACCGGACACACCATTCAGGCCAAGACACAGCTATTCCATATAGCATGCGTCCCAATGAGGAGGCCGGTAAGCACAGGTGGTTTATGAATTTATCATTTTCAGCCAAATGTCATCTGCTATAACTTTTTATGCTCTCACTTTGAGTTTTATTGAACATAAAATGCTGATCTTCATCTTCATTAAAAACGATTGCTTCAAACCGATGAACTCTGCATGCTGTGACACAGCGTGTGTGCAGTGGCTTCAAATCCAGTGGTGGACATCATGTGAAGCTCACCTAGAAGAAAACTGTGGTGATTACTTAGTAGCACTGCTATGGAAAAGGCTAGTCACTCAATACCTCAGCACCTCAAGACTCAATGTCTTTTGCTGACTGACAAAGACTGCCTTATTAAGGTCCTCAATTATGACCTGCTGTGAAATGCATTTATCTAAAAATATCTCTTTAGACCATATAAGTAACTGGTCAATGGGGGTCATTCAGTGACACCATATAGAAAGGCATATGTATGGAGAGGTATATGTATAGAAAGGTATATGTATAGAAAGGTATATATCTGTTGGTGAGGTTGAGAAAGTAACAGACTCTTCTGAACAAGAGAGCGTCTTCAAGCTGAGCTGATTCTCTTCTCATTAGCTAAGAAAATAGTACGAGTATTGGAAAAGAAACAAAAATCTTTACCAGCAATGATTTCCCCACCTCACACAAGCAATAGAATCGTGCCCACAGAAGCAAGTCTTAAGAGGAGTGCCATATAAAATTAGCCTGGAACTCTCGGGATTGTTATGCATTAATTCTATTGTCTTGAACACTATTAAATTGCTATATATTTCATCCGAAGCTCCCTGTGAGACTTAAACTATTAAATGAGCCTAGAACATTACAGTCGTAACAAATTGGCAAGTGTAACTTATCTGGGAATAGAGAGAGTAGAAAAAGTGTGTGGGTTGTCTTCTATTCTGACAGAAGTGAATAATGAAGTGTTAAAAAAGCATTAGCTGTGGTTCCATTGTGATCTCAAGACTTCAGATGTGGATATTAGCAAGGAGGCGAGAGGAGCGGAAAAAGCTTCCTCTCAAGTGCCGGATGGATGGGTGGGTGGCATAAGGTTGTTTGTACTTTATAACCCAGTTGCGTACAAATGCCTTGTATAGTTCAGTGACTTAACAACTTTGTGAAAATGGAGGTATTTATAGCCTCAAACATCTGAAACCATGCTCTAATCACCAGTGGGGAAGCCTGCCAGTCCTCTTTTATGTAATAGTATCACCACACTCTTTGTATTTGAACTCTGCAAGTGTGCAGGAATACTCTTATTCCAACGTTACATTTTGAAGGAATGAATGTTTACAAGCTTAAAATATCTACTATGGGCAAAAAACAATAGTGTGAATCACTCTTAGCCTAGACTAGAGCAGAATTCCTTGGATAGAAGGAACTACTATTACCGTATAGTTGTTATTCTCTAAAGAGCAATCAAAGCAAAGTTTTTTAGAGAACCAAAAGTGGCTCTTCTGTGGCATTGCTCGAGGAAAACTTTCCAAAACCTGTTTTTTAGGAGTCAAAAACACAGAAGTGGAAATCCAGTGCACTCATAATATCACAACTCACTTCACTCTTAAACTGAAAGGTTCTTAAATTGTACTTGGCCATTTTGGTGCAATATCGAACTATCATAGAGAATAACTATTTAAACATTTAAGCATTGAGGCGTCATGTTTCTATGAATAAATATGTAAGGCCTGGTACGGAATATGAGTCCCAGTCAGGTGCTACTAGACAGCCCTCTCCAAATCACCACTCCAGGATTTCACACAGGCCCATGGTACTAGGCTCAGGTAGTTTATCAACCCGACCTCACGACTTTTTGTGTAGCCACCACGAAAGTCAATTTAATCAAAATTCGTGCTTGGACAACGCTTCACTATTTACTACGACAACGTTTCGCTAAACAATGTATTTTAGGTTTAGGGTTAGGTTTAGGGACTTTCCCTGTCTCACAGCATTTCAACCTGTTTTAATCGCTTTGCAAACAAATACGATCAACTCATTATTTCTCTCTTACTGTCCCTCAGTCACCAGTCACCCCTGATACTGCCGAAAATACAGAGTAGTGAAGCGTTGTTCTAGCACAAAAAAAACCCCTAAATCGTGATCGCAGCACGTATTTTGATTAAATTGTATTTCGTGATGGCGGCACAAAAAGTGGTGAGACTGGGCTGTACCTAACCAATTCTATGGGTCCCATCGTTCTGAAATGTTCAGACACTCTAAAGGGCAGCTGGTCTTTTCACATTAGAGAAGTTTTCATGATACACAAAGTCTAGATATTTATTTTCATGAATGGCCAGAAACAACCAGTCCTACCGTGTTTAAAAATACAAATACAATTTTGTTTTTCACACTCTGGCAAACCAAATCCAATCAATCCGGCCTGGTTCTAGAAGTACTGATGATATCTATGACACTATTTCAAAACATACTTAATAACAATGCCTACGAGAAATATAAGACACTGTCCCGACAGCACTGTCCTGACAAATGGACGAATCATTTACATAGTAGCGTATAGCAAGACTATTAGAAACTATAAGATTTACAGACACTATAATAGAGATCTATTGGATTTATGCCTCACAATTCCATAATAACCCTGTAGACATTCCTGTAATATTATAATACCACTAGTCTTTCTCATCAGACAAGCAGTCACTGTAGCGAACTCACATCTTTTCCTTTTATGACCCGCGCACAGGAAACGTTATGTTTGCTACGCTGTGACATTTTGTTGGAATTAATCAGGAATTATGATGCCGATCCATGGGAAGTGCTCTCCGGGTTGCATGCGCCTTGGAACAATTGGATGTTCTTTCCAAAACATGCTCAGACGGACTTGTGTCTCTTCCCCTTTGACCCACAAAGGCAAGCTCAAGTTCACAGTCTCCGAGGCACCAGTTTATGCCATTGATCCAAACCCCAAAATGGCCTCGTGTCTGGCATTTTCGAAGCCAGTTTCAAACCCGGTGGCTTTCACATCCGTCCCGAACTAAGAAAGATGAATACAGCGACAGCGGCTCGTACGCCTCATTACGTGGCACCGCAGTCCAGAGCTTAACGTCTTTATACTGATTCACTGACCAACAAGATGGCGTCGCTTCAGAGCAGACCTTCACAAAGCGGCGTCTGAAGTTTGGTAAACCTTAGATTGCTGAGATCAGTTTGAACAAATTGAGTGTCTGTATCTAAAAGACACGGTAGAACATGAGCCAAATTATGTTACAGGGAAATCACTTTGATTAGCATTGACATCCCAAGACCAAACGGACGAGAAATCATCCAATACGGCTCCGATCCCAAAACTCAGAGGGTCTTAGATCTCAGGGTCCAAAGAAGAATTCTCATTTGTGCGACATCATGGAACAGGGAACAGTCTACCAAGGCCACTTTGCCACATAATTGATGATACTGTTGATATGAATGATGGTAAGTTAGCAAGCAAAACATTCAATTGTTTGCAATGCCATCAAACTTTTTACGCCCTACACTGAATTTATACCCTTTTAAACAGACACACAACTAAAAAAAAATACAGACTGCAAATATCCAATACTATTTTAATACTATTTGCTTTTTAAAACACTAATCTGCACAGTGACTAAATTAGCTGCTGTCTTTGGGACATCTGTATTGAACTCAGTGAGGAACTATTCAGTATCAGTAAATCTCTAATTCAACACTCTACAAAAATATGAAATGAGTTCAGTTTAGCCTCAAAGCAACTGAAGAGCAAATTTCCAAAACTCACTCAGTTTTTGCTTGTTTTACCTTTTGGAAAGCAATTCTTTTTTTAAATTGAAATTTTACAGTTACTTGTCATTTGTCAATGCCTGTTTCTAAAGTGCTACTCCTGCGCATTTCAGTTTGGGCAAATTTGTTTTTGAGTAATTTTTAAGTAAATCGATATTCACAAAATTATGTACAAGTTTAATATTTATAAATATAATATTTATATCTTTGTTTATGATCTACCGCCTGGGAGACCTGGGTAAGTAAGTAGCACTGGAGACTGTGTGAGTGGACTGAGTGAGTTTTGGAGATTCTCCTAATCTTGTACAGTGTATTCTGCAGGACTGAGTGAGTTTTATTCTGCAGGACTGAGTGAGTTTTATTCTGCAGGACTGAGGGAGTTTTATTCTGCAGGACTGAGTGAGTTTTATTCTGCAGGACTGAGTGAGTTTTATTCTGCAGGACTGAGTGAGTTTTATTCTGCAGGACTGAGTGAGTTTTGGTCGGTTATACTATTGCACATAAAGGGGTGATGTAAAAATATGCCAATATTAGTTTTGGAAATTTGTTCTTCAATTGGAATTGGAGCCAATCGTATTTCAGCGGGGGGGAAACAAACTTTAAACCTCCCCGTCAGTACAATTAACCCTGTGATATGCAGCTACAGCAGATCATCCAGGACAAGGCGGCACCACGCAAGATCTCTCTCAGACTCACGATAAGGAAGGTAAGAGAGAAGCCAGCAGTCACTCATCTGCTAAAAAAGAAGCAGAGAGATGCACACGGCCATTTAGACAAAACTCTTTTGGAAACCATGTATAAAATCTCTTTTAAAGCAATGTATTCTAATCAGGTGGAGCAAGAATAAAATTCCTTGGCAATAATTCAGCTCATCATGATTGGAGAAAGGGTGCATGTGAGGAGGCGCTTCCAGAACAACCCCAAACATTCATCTCTGGTTTTAATTCTAGTTTATAGTTCATTTTGAGAGTCCACAAACTGAATTGGGTCTTATTATTTTTTTTATTAATAAAGCATAACAGCAAAATCTAATGACTTCTTACTGTAGATGACTCAAAGTTGTAACTGCCAACCAACTGTTTTATCAGTTTCTTTCTTTTTTCATCATTTTTGTTTATGGTCATGAATGTATACACTTTTTGTTCAAAAAAATTGCAAACTCAATAACATTATGCATATATATTTGAAGTGGATACATGCACTGGAAGTATATTAAATAACAAAACTAAGAGTGTCTGAATACGTGTTTTCCCTCACTCTAGTCTCGCTCTGTGGAAAGCCATCCTTTCCATTTCAGTCATTTAATTACACACTGAATGTAAATGCGATTTTTATGTAACCACACACTTAATGCACAAGATTATGCCACTATATTGGAATAACTGTTGAATATAAATCAAACTTACAGCATCAGAAAGAAGGGTTAAACATATAAATCTCCCTAATATCTGCCAGAGGGCTGTTCTAGTCTCTCAGATTAAAACAAGAATGGCGGGTGTTATGGGTTGCTACTTTTAACTAACGACATGCTCCACCTTGTTAGCTCTGAGACGCAGATCGTAACAGGGTCGGAGTTTTGCTGTTCGGCTTTTATGATTTTTGTCAAAGCTTTTAATAAAAAGCAATAAAGACCCGATTCAATTTTCTTTGCATGTTGAAAGTGAGTTTTCATTATGATGTCACTTCTAATGCAGGCCCGCTGAAGGGATGCACATAAAGCAGGGTGTCGACGCCAGCCGGAACGAACAGAAATTCAGTTTAATCAAATGCTATAAATAATAAGGAATGAATGAACCAAGCCTGAGAGGAGCAGATATATGAGGCACAGTCTGGAGAGGAGCAGTACGTGATTGAAGCGACTGTGTGCCATTGAGTGTGTTTGTATCAAAAAAATGCCTCGTCAGCTAGCCTGGAACATCACCACCTTCACCTCTCTACCAGGCCGGGTCGGCGTGTTTTCTACCACAAGGTCATAATAGAATATCAGCAAAACCATACACACACACACACACACACACACACACACACACACACACCTAACATGTGGCTCCGTTCAGTGATCATCGTCAAAGTGAAACGTAACACTAGTAGCATTATCTGCTCCTTTATACATGCAATACTATAAATGTGCTTAAATCATACAATATGTTTGATGTTAGTAAAATAATTACAACTGAGACAATATGCCTAGGCTACATTTAGTAAAAATGCAATAAACAATCAAATTAATACAATAAACAGTTTTCCACCGGGCGGTGCAGGCTAGTTCATAAACAGTAGGCAATGGTTGCCAAGCAACATAAAATTATAGTGCTTTTAATGATCTAATGCATTCAACTGATGTTAAAGTGTTTAAAATATTCATCATTGCACAGCTCTTCGCAGTGTGATTGGCTGAGAGGAATTTCAAAATCTAATAGCTATCTAAAAGCTAATAGCACTCCAACCAAATTTCTTTTAGTATTACTTTACTTTACCTGCCTGCAACATATCACTGACCATCAGTCATTAAAAAACATAACAGCCACAATAAGTAATTCTAAGCTTGACACCCCTGGTTTAAATGAAATAAATGGCCCTGGACAATACTAAGCACAATTCACAAAAACCTGGCATTGTTTATCTATATTTTCTGCAACAACTAAGAAGATAGCCAACAGGCTAGCAGGTTATTCTCTTAGTGTTCAGTGTCAGGCTCTGAACTGAAGTGTTTACCAAAGGATTCAACGTACAAATGTTGTTATAAATAAGTAACATATACAGTACATTTGAGTTACAAATATGCAGATATGTTACTTCAATATTACAAGCTTCAAATCTTACTTATTTATTTGTAGCATATATAGATTATATGAGTTATGAATAAATAAACTTGTCACTTGAATTTATTGCAGTTTTCACATATCTATTTTTGGTAAAACTACCATAAATAGTATCAAACCCAGTGTGGAAAGATTAATGTGTGTTGAGGGGCTCGTCGCAATGAACATTATCATTGCTGTGAAATTTTATATTGAAAAAATGACTTGTCTATACATTAGGAACTGGTGATGCCACAGCCTTAGCCATTGCTCAGCCCAGTATTAGTAACAGAATTAGAGGTTAGCGTTCTCCTTCAGGCATGTTGAGCTGTCCAATGACGTTACATTCGTAGTAGGTCAAAAAAAAGATGCAGTGGTGCTTCATGTGAGTCATACATGAACATGCCCTCCCAGGGCTGGCGGCACTGAATGACTGGGGAGTCCTAGCTATCAGGTGGAACTGGACAGGTCTGAATTAGGAAAAAGGTAACATAACTATTTCAAGGTAAAGAGTTCTACATTAACAACTACTGACAGTAATAAACAGTGAGTTCTTGGCTTGATCATACCCTAAAACACACCATATTTCTTGGTGGAAGCATAGTTTATTGTCACTAAAATTAATAATATGTTATGTTATGAATGCTGTCAGCATTTTATGAAAGCAATAAACCACTCAAGGCCATGTGGTAAGCTTAACTGCTTTGCAGTCTGTCCACTCTTTTCTCCTGCGGTTAAATAACTAATGCACTGCCTCTCGCTGCTTCATTTTACATCTCCTTTGAATGTAGCTCAGTCAATCAGATATTGGAATCAAAACTAGGTTCTTTAAACATGACCACATTAGACATGTTCCTGAGCAAATTAGATAGTGTGTCTGTCCTGCATGCATTGGACGTCTTCCCAAACATATTAGACATGCAGGCCCTAAGTGAGATGACACTTTGAGATGTCAAATTACACTCTAGTCAAGCGTAAACACGATCAAGGAAAACCTGGGGAGGATGTGCTGTAATAGATGGGTGCACTGTTCGGACGGGAAGGCCGCAGAGGAGGCCTTGGAGCCTGGTGAGGCTGGTAAGGCTTGGCTGCTCAGCTCCCCCCACCCCGAGTGGCCCCACAGTGGCCATTTTGTATGCTAGACTGGGCGGCAGAGCGAGCCGGGCCAAGCGAGACCCGACACAGAGAGCCCCTCGCCTCATCTGCCAGCTCTAATGATGGCATCCACCTGCTGTTTTACTGCCACAGCTGGAGCCAAAATCATCCCTCAGCGCTCTCAGCCCCCTCCCACTCTCTCTCTCTCTCTCTCTGTCTTCCACGTCTCTGTGCTCGTCCACCTCGCTTCATTGCTTTGATGAACTTTTTATGGTCAGCACCAGCGAATACCTCATCAGGAACCGAAAGGGTCGGGTAGTTTGGGGGTAAAGGGGACTGTAGGACACCCCGAGGTTCCTCAGACAGATCGATGGAGTACTATGTCAGCCTGTTGGATAAAGAAAGGAAGTCAAGATCTGTCTCTCAGCGATGTTTCCTTTTAGATGGATTGTGGTGATTGCCGTATTAATATGATGACACTGAGCTAGGTAATCACGTAATCACATATGGTGGTAGGAGCCTAGTGGGTAAAACATTTGCCTGTGAAGCCGATTACTAAAAAGTCGAAAGTTCAAATCTCCCTGCTTTCTACCATTGTGGACTTGAACCCTCAGTGTCTCCAAGGGGACTGTCTTTGTAACTAATGACTGTAAGACTGTCTCTGTAACTAATGACTGTAAGACTGTCTCTGTAACTAATGACTGTAAGACT
>JBBPCY010000142.1:4344218-4347384 GCA_037974405.1 Brachyalestes nurse | reverse complement strand
GATGAGAACCGAACCCAGAGAACTTGTTAGTGACGTCCTGGATCTCCTTCACGTTTCTCACAGAGTTAAAGATAAATGTGTTAGAGTCGTAGAAAACTAACACTGAAATTTATCTTCAGCCCAAACAGACAGTCGAGCTGTGGAAGTCATGCTTGTACTTCAATGGACTTCCAAGTTGTTGGTTTGTAGATCCAATGTTGTTGTTTTTGTTTTTTTTTGCAATGACAATTAAACAGACAGTGGCTTCTTCTGTCTGTGGTGAAGACAACATTTTGACCAGTGTGAGTTTCTGGTAAAGTGTCCGGGGAGTGTGGAAGACATAGTTTGTGTCCTGTGTTCCAGGTGAATACATAGTCATGACGGTTCACTTCCACCTGCAGAGGAAGATGGGATTTTTCCTGATTCAGACCTACATCCCCTGCATCATGACTGTCATCCTCGCACAGGTGTCTTTCTGGATCAACAAAGAATCCGTTCCTGCCAGGACCGTATTTGGTAGGTCGACGTTTTTTTATGTTTTGATGAACCTTTCTTACTGATTATAGGGTCCGGTCAACCCTTCGCTAGCATTCAAATTAAAGTCAGAGTAAACTTAATTGTCATCTCAGCTATAAATATACATGAACACGGTCGGATCTGACAGAATACAAAGGCATGTAGAACATTCATAGATAATAAACTCTAAACTCTAAACTAGACGTAACACTTGGTACTAATTGTGTTTCCTCCTCACTAATGTTTCAGAGAAATGCCATAAATGTATACTTTGGTCATTATTTAAAGTCAGACTGTATTTTGTTACTCTTTGCCGTTAAGGAACATGAAAGCCTTGCAGGGAAAGTGTAGCAGCTCTAGCATCGCTTTACCAGCAACTAGTCTAACCACCCTAGCTGTCACCAAACTCCAGAAAATATTCACACAAACTAACACAGTGGCACTTTGCTTGCTCAGAAGAAACGTCCCACAGTGTTGTGGCCCATTAGCTTCTTTGAAGCCAACAATTTCTTTTGACTGTTTTTGACTACTACCAAACTTGTTTATTTAGATTTAAAAACAAATGAATATGTTTATCCTACAGCTTTATGCTAATTTAGGATGTTTTTGCATTTTTTAACACCCATGCTTTCACCCATGCAATAAATATCTTTTTATAGATTTTTTTGTTTTGTTAAACAAGCTAATTTCAGTTGCTACACATTTGCAGTGATATCTTTTATCGTGGTGCAGTGTGACACTAGAAGCCATATGTTCTTTCTCTAATGTGTTACAGTCTGTCAGGTGTGGGTCATATGAACATTACAGAGCTTTTTTAGCGAGACAGTAGAAGTGATATGGCCTAGTGATTTTTACTAATAGAAGCATGTTTTCTGTAGGTCATTATAATCTTAAAGATTATAGATTACAGATTTGCACTCCACACCTCTCTTTGTAAACATGTACTGGCCAGCCTTTGTCTTAAAGCATGAGGAAGTAAAATAGTGCTGCTGAAAGCTGTAATAACTACATATTTATTGATTTATTTAGCATCTTACAAATGGTGCTAACAGTCCTAGCCGGACTGATGCTAAGTAGCTAGACAGTCTGCAGGGATTCACAACCCAAAAGACAAGGGCACTTTTGTAAAGAACAAATTTATTCTCATTATACTGTTGGACACCTGAGCTCTTGTGAAGGACTGCTCATTTGAAATCCACCAAACAGCAGGAAAATAACTGCATTCCCCCACTTTCAAGTCATTTAGCATTCTTGGCACGTTTTCTACACTTTTATGGCTGTGCATAAAGTAAGCTTCATTAGCTTAATGCACAACTGCTGGCAGAAGTTGGGGATGGACTTGGAATGTGGCGTGCTAGCGGAGGACAAAAGTGGATGGATTACAGTTGCAGGTCTCAGACAGGAGTATGGGTGGGCGATATGTTCATTATTGTGATAAATGGAGTCGCTGGGCTCTTTTCTGGTTGTGTGATGAGTCAGTACTTCTGCAAACCACTGAACACCTGCATAAATAAGATTTTGACCAATTATAGGCAGTTAATAACAACCCAGTAGCTGCACATGGCTGATTGGAGGCATGATCATATTTTTAATAATGCCGTTTTCCAAGTGAATGATTTTCTTTCAAAGTTTTGCCAATATTGTCTGAAAGTTTCACTGTGATCATTTTTCAGCCCTCTTTAAAGTTGAGCGGCTGTTTGGATGGTGCTTTTTGTCTCTTAACAAATAAGAGGTTGTGATTTTCAAAGTTTTAAGGTTTTTGTTTGTTCTGTTTTTTATTTGGTGGTGCTAACGATGGTTTGTCAACAGAGGGGATGGGGTGTAGGGGCATGATCAAGTTTTTGAATCTGACATTAAAAAAAAAAAACCCCATGAGATTCAAGAGAAAATATTGAAATGGGAAAACAATTAAAAACAAAGCTAAATTATGGGAGAAACCCAGAAGAGTCGTAGCGGGTGTTTACACTGTGTGGGCTAAATGAAACACACTAACACCTTTATTTTACTTTGTTTTTTACAACATGAATAAACTTTCACCAAAAAAATTATGTTTAAAGTATCGTGATGCAAATAAATTGCTCTTAAGTTAGAGGTTCTGTAGAAATGCAGCATTGTGGTTCAGGTGTAGCAGCAGCATCCGCATAATATTGGCAATAAATACTTACAACTTACAATTGTATCAGTATTATCCAGTCTCTGGGCTCCACAGGGAACATGCTTGACACGTTTTCTTCGGGTTCAGCTGAAGTTGAGCTGTGATGAGCTTTCATCAGCCGTAGCCTCGGAGGCAGAGGCCTTTAAATGTTGCATTTTGATTTCATTTCGTGCTTTGGTTTGTAATTTGCAGGGTTTGAATTTGCATGATCAGTACTGTGTGTGTTCATGATCAGTACTGTGTGTGTTCATGATCAGTACTGTGTGTGTGTTCATGATCAGTACTGTGTGTGTGTTCATGATCAGTACTGTGTGTGTGTTCATGCAGCTTGAGTGTAACCGTATGAACATCTATCTAAGGTCTACTCACGCTCCTCCCTCTTTGATAGAAACCAGTTAATCTCTAAGTTAACTTACTTGAAGATTAAGAGAGAAAGAGAGAGAGAGAGAGAGAAAGAGAGAGAGAGAAAGAGAGAGAGAGAGAGAGAGAGAGAGAGAGAAAGAGAGAAAGAGAGAG
>JBBPCY010000142.1:4334218-4339218 GCA_037974405.1 Brachyalestes nurse | reverse complement strand
GGCCTTGCATAAAAATTTGAGCAACTCTGAGAAGGGCCAAATTGTGGATCTCCAGCAGGTCTTGTATGCAGTGGTTAGTAACGACCAGATGGAGCCCAAGGAAGGACGACCAGTGAACAGGGTCATGGTCGTTTGGTCCAATCCCACAGAAGAGCTACCGAGGCACAAATTGCTGAAAATGTTAATGCTGGCTTTACTAGAAAGATGTCAGAACACACAGGGCGTCGCAGCTTGCTGAAGCTGAAGACCAAGCTCCAAGAGCCCATGCTGACTCCTTTCCACCACTGAAAGTGCACAACTAGACCAATGAAAGAAGGTGGTTCATCATGGGGATGGCCTGGTGCATCGCTTCACTGGGGAAGAGATGACTAGGATACACTATGGGAAGTAAGATTCAAAGATTCAAAATGTTTATTGTCATATACACAATAGATATTACATTTCCCTGTGCAATGAAATTCTCTCTTTGCTGTCCACACACAAATGCCGTGGTAAGAGTTTTATGTAAAATAAAATTATATTAAATAAAAATAGGTTAGTGAAGACTTAAGTGTGATGTGCAGATGTAGATAAATATTAACTGTGCATTTGGAAAATGAAGGAAATGTGTAAAGGAGCAAAAATGACAGCATGAGGTAGAAGAAGAGGACGTGCAAGGGAGCTTAATGTTCAAAATTACAGTACGAGGTGGGTCAGCTGTTAAGGAGTCTGATGGCAGTGGGGAAGAAGGAGCTGTTTAGTCGGGAGGGAGCTACCATGCCAGTAGAGGCAGTGTGATGCTCTGGGAAATGTCCTGCTGGGAAACCTTGGTCCTGGGACTCATCTACATCCCTTCAAGGCAACGGCATTCCCTAATGGCAGTGGCCTCTTTCAGCCCTGTCACACTGCAACAAAGAGTTTATGGTGTTAACTTGGCCTCCAGATTCACGAATCTCAATCTGATTGAACATCTGTGAATTTGATGAGCCTGTCCAATCCACAGAGACCCCAGCTCGCAAGTTACAAGCATCGAAGGATCTTGATGCCAGATTCCACAGCACACCTTCAGAGATCCTGTGGATTTCATGTCTTGACGTGGTCAGAGTTTTTTTGGTGGCATGGGGGGGACCTACACAATATTAGTCAGGGGGTTTTAATTCTATGACTGATCAGTGTTTAAGAAATGGGAGAAACCTTAAGAACCTTCTAGGCCTAATGATCTCTAACTAAAAATGAGTGATTTTCAGTTGACTTTTATGTAACATTCATCATACATGAATCAAAACTCACTACTGTAGTAACACTTCTATGGGACAATTTGATTAGAAACAAAGGGGTTTTCTTTAAAAATCCAGTGGAAAACTGTCCAATCAGGGATCTCTAAGCAGACACAGCAAAGCTACCCATCCCATTGGTTAGACCTTCAGGAACTGCAGTGAAGGCCTTAACATGGTAGTACCAACATACTGGGTATTATAGGAATCAACCAATCACGTTTTGATTTACTATGAAGGGGAGTTTGTGATGCAAATTTGTGAGATACATCACTGAATGTAATTACAATCTCTACCAGGTTTGTCAGCTCTTAGAGATGGAAAACAGCAGCACTGCCAGGGATGACAGAGTCACCGTAAAACTGCAGCAAACACGGTCAAATACGCCTTAATTTCAAGCCGTGAAGAAAATATGAGATGTGTTTTACAAGCTTCAGTGTCTGAGCTCACCAGAGTTACCAGAAACCTTAACATTACTTCCAACCTGATGTTGGCTGAGGCAAGCGTGTGATGCTAATTGGTAAGCTTCCATTAGGTTAGCTAAGGATGCGAACCTAAGATCAAACATGTCCTCACTGATCGTCCACATTTGGCCGAGAAGAAAACTGGCAGAGTTTCTTCTTTCAGATGAAGCAGCAGCTCCATCCTTTGTGGAAGATCTGAAAGGCATCAAACACTTGTACGCTTGAGAGCAAAAAGAGGCAAGGAAGAGGGGAACGGGACGAGTTATTGGAAAGCAGCGGGGAGGTGAGGAGGAGAGGGTTTGAGGGATGGAGCAGGAGGGGTGTGTGTGGCGCGTGTGTGTGTTTGGTGTGTGGTGACACTCAGTAAATCGTGTTGGACAGGGCCGGGCCGGGCTGAGCTGATGCACCGTGCCGGCCTGCATTACTCTCGCCGCCGCGCCTGCATCTGCACGCTCTTTACTGCAATGCATCCAACAGCCAATCATTTCTTCCACTCTAATTAACAGCCATGTAAATCCACAGCTGAGCGCGGCGGCTGTGCGCCGGGGTGGAGGCGGTGGTGGGGGCGGGTTATAGGTCAGGGGCCTAGGTGGTGTCCGAGCAGAATATACCATCCGAGGTGAGACCCTCGCCCCCTTATCCCGTCCTCCCCTGCCCCTCCCCACCGCCACCCAGTCCGGTGGGCCACCAGCTCTCCAGCCTTCAGCTCCCATCACGCCGGCCGCCCGGGAGAAGGTCAGCGGGGTGGCGCGTGATTGGCTGAGGCCCTGTGAGATCGGGGAGCGTGACACAGCTGAAGTGACATGCCGCATCCTCCCAGCAGCCAGTGGGGCGGGAGTGATAAACTGATGAATAAATAAAAGGAGAGGTGAGCAGAACACACCCATCAGGCCGATTCGCCGCCGCCCCACCGCCAGCCCGACGCACACAGCTGGCCCAGTCACGGTAAGTTGAAGAAACGCTGTCCCAACGCATCTCCCCACACCTTCGCTCCACACAAAGAACTTATGTGGCACATGTCAACTCTCCGGAGGCTTAAACTCATCCGGTGTGTGTCTGAGCGCGAGCGCCTGCATGCCAAGGGGCGTTTGCCGAGAAAAGGCGATCAAAGGACAGACCTGAACAGATGCTTGATGAAACCAATTTTTCATGTGTGAAAAAAAAAAAAAAAAGATTAAAAACGTATTTCAATGAGTCAACCGCACTGGAAAAAGAAAAAAAAAGTAGGCCTCTGCTAAAAATAGCATCTTCCATAAGGAGGGCTGTGATCATTCTTTTATATTACATTTCCTGTACCATTGCTTCCTGGACACATTTAAACACTGCAACTGTATACGTATAATTATAAACAGATGAAAATATGGGCGCGTGTCCACAGTGAACTGTCCAGCATGTACAGCAGACCAAAGCAGGAGCACATTTCTGCACGGGTGACAGCCAGGCACTGATCGGAGAGCGGATTGAATCATAACCGAGGAGAGGAGAAATGAAACAGAGCAGACCGTGAAACTATTCCCTTCAGGACACGCAATTATCCAAACCATATTCCCCTGTCTTTCATTCGAATCAAGTCAAAAATAGGAGGCAAATGGAGATAAGCTGCTCAAACAGACATTCTGCGTCACCTCCCCTGTGTTGAAGAATATAACGATACATATATGGCATAAAACAAATAACGTATCAGGCTGAAACAATTATTCGATATTATCGATAATGCCGAGGCTAAAAAAAAGGGTCAGTTCATATTTCTTTCATCTGTATTTGTTTATGTGTGAATAAAGGTGACATCAAATAAAAGGTTAGATAATTATATAACCTGACTAGGGTAAATAAAAAAGAACAAAAAGAAATTTAAAAAGATCACAAAATCTTAAAATCACAGTCAATGAAAGTCTTACCTTTGAGCCTCTGAAAAAAAAACAGTCCCATACACAATTTTTTTCACTGGACCACCATCTTGACATTCGCAGTGAGGCTGAGGTCAGAAAATGCTGAGGTCAGACTGCATGGAGGGTAAAAGTTGGTAAAAGATGGTAAAAAGGTATTAAAAGTCACAGCCAGGTCTATATCAGTCTAGTGGTACAGATTTGAGGGATTTTTTTCAGGATATTTTAATGATTTAAAAACAACCATAAAGAAATCGATGGGTTTTCATACTAGATGAGTAACAGAGACTGACACATATAAACTAATAAGCTATGTGAATATATTTATGTTGGGTTGCTGGCTCGGTCATGAGGGATTTTTTCCTCAGTGGACCAAATTTCTCTAATTCTGAGGAACATATTTTCACCGAGGAACATAGTTTCCTGGATCAGCCATGTTCTTAACAACATGTCCTTGGCAACACTCTCATGCTAAGGAACTTGTTTCTTAGGAGTGAAGTGTGATTTAATGCACTCACTGGTATTTGAGCAAAAACATCACATTTTAAACTCCTGCTAAAACATAAAATAGGGCTTTTACAGAACGGTTGGCCTCCATCTGTACAGTCCGACTTCAGACTTTTCCCACCTCAGCCTTGCTTTGGTTTTCTGACAAACCAAACACCTCACTGTCAGCGCAGTGACAAGATGCTGACAAGTGAAAAGAAGGTTTTTTACTTTATTGACAGAACCCTTTTTGTTACAGCTCCTCACACTTACAGGCCACATGGAGTCAAGTTGTTAAATATACTCAAAAAGACTTATTTGATTTCTGATAGTTAAAAATAAAGAGAAACTTCAGGCTTTGATATGGGGTGTGTGTGTGTGTGTGTGTGTAGGTGGGGGAGAGGGAAGTGAGTAAAATCCTGCTTTTCTATATTTCCTTCACATCAACTATGTGTAAGTAAGATCAGGTATTAAGGTAGAATCTCAGAGCATAACATACTAAATTCAACAGCATGTCCTACTGTTCAGTACTGACTTTAGCGCCTGTAAAATGTTTTCATATGAAATAAAGTCACAAGACTGCATTATTTTCTGCTGCTGTAGCTCCCTGTCGTCCATTATCACGTACTTGATAAACACTAAGCTCAAACAAAACAGGTAAGTCCATTATCTTGTACAGTAAAGCCCTGCTTTTCCTGGGGTTAAGTTCCAAGAGCACCCGCAAATTGTGAAAAACCGCTATGTTGTGATGTGGTTAAAAAAAAGCCTAAAAATGTCTATTTTTATGGTGTAAACCCTAAATATGCCCCCAAATATGTTTCCAAAACATTTTAAACACTTAAAGAAAATGTAAAGGTAAACCCGTATCTGTACTGTACAGTTTACACTGAACTCCTGCAGTGCTAGAATGT
>JBBPCY010000142.1:4270392-4281572 GCA_037974405.1 Brachyalestes nurse | reverse complement strand
TACCTCACGACGCCCTGCATGTATCCCTCCACCATGAATGGGTTTAGTTTTAGGACCAAAATCTTCTCAGAACTCTGAAGCATCAGGCGGCACAACCATAACCTTTAAATTGAATAATTTTATAGGAAACTCTTAAACTCTTAATTTGAGGAACACTTTACTTGGCTCTTCTACTGAAGATCTTTGCATACTTTTCTGACATTAAAGTAAATTTAATATGCATTAAATTCACCTTAATTTTCCCTAGCCCTAAACTTGGGCCTAATCCCTAAAACCTGATCCTAACTCTGGTACTGATTCTTAATCCTAACACTGTTGGGAATCAATTGAGTTTGTAAACTAAGGTCGATAAATCTGGCTAAAGTGGGACCTGGTTCCATTCACCACCACTGTGAGCCAGTCTGGGTTTCTCTAGAATGGAGTGCTTCATACCAAACCCACTTTGAACCACTCTGATACATCTCAAACACTTAATTATGCAGAAATTTGGGGAAAAAAAGGTGATCTCAGAGGAAACCAAAATTCAGTCTGAAACTTTTCATGTCCAGCCTCATGTCCAGCTCAGTTTAACTCTGATCATTCTGATCATTTTCTCTTAGACTTTTTTCAGTTCCTGAGAAAGAGCTTCCTCTAAGTTTTGATTCCGATTTAAGATCTTAAAATGAAATTTCTTTTCTCTCATTGCTCTGATCTTTATTCATCTCAGATCATCAGATCTGCAGATCAACCAGAAGATCCAAAAGTAATCTTGTTTTTTCTTATAAATGAGTCTGAACAACATTTGAAATTTGTCTCAGTGATCAAATTCTAGTCTCGACTCCCAAAGTCAGACAGTTTTGATCCATAAGGAGTTAAAGAGAAGAAACTGAGAACCGATGAGAACAGCAAGAGAACTTCTGTCTTGATTTTTTAACATTTTTTTCATTATTTCACCTAAAGTGGAGTTTAGGAAAAACAAGTCAGACTCAACAATCTCCAGATAAGAAGATGATTTATTTCTGATCAGACAAAAAAAAGTTATAAGCAGCAAAATGTTCCTCTGGGATTCCACTTTATCCATGAAGTTTATTTCTATTACAGTATAGCCCTAAATAATGTTGCTAAAGAGTCATGCAGCCACTTTTGGTTCCCCAAAGAACTTTGAAGTAAATCTTTGAAGAAAGTTTATTTGAACGAGAAGATTTGACTTTTTTGGGGGGGATTATAATACAAATTATGGATAAAGAAGAATTCCAACCAAGTTCAAAAAAGTTAAAAAATGTTATGAAGTTTATTAAGGAAAAAATATGAGAAATACTCAAATGTGATTCATTTATGATTTCAGAGTACAAGCTCACTTCCACAGTGTCATTCTGGAAGCTCTGAGTGATTTTTTCTTCTTCTGGACTGAACTGAAATGATGGTAAATCCGCCTCTGTTTGCTGAGGGACAGCTGATGCGTCATCGCCCAGCTGTGTTCGCCATGAATAATGGTATCCCTGATGAAAATCGGCATCTATTTTAATGCATTATTAACAGCATGGGTCATTTTGGGTCTTCGACTAAAGGCGTTTCCGCGATGGCCGTCTTCATAGACCGGGCTGAGGCTCACACTTTTACACTGACGGCCTACTTTCACAAATACTGATCAATCGATGAAAGATTTTGAGCACGGAGATGGCTTGTACACCCTCAATTTATTATGACATGTATTATGACACACTTCTTAACTATTGAATTCAGGTGTTTCAGTCATACCCATTGCCACAGGGATATAAAATCAAGCACCTAGACAGACATTCTGGACAGCACCATGCTTCCAACTCTGTGGACACAGTTTGTGGAAGAACCTTTTCTATTCCAGCAGGACTGTGTCCCAGTACAGCTCCATAAAGACATGGCTGGAGGAGTCTGGTGTGAAAGAACTGGCTGCAAAGGATGGGGGGCTAATTCCATATTAAAGTCTATGTATTTGAATGCAATGTCATTAAAGTTCTGGTTGGTGTAATGATCAGGCGTCCCAATACTTTTGTCTACATAGTGTAGGTGTGATAGTCAGTGTGTCTGTCTTGCGCTCTGTACTGTTTACTCCCACTGACTAAAAACTAATGCTAGGCAACGATGAAATTTTTAAATCATAATTAATCACATAGTTTTCTGCGATTGATCACATTGTTATATGCAAAATTAAATCATTAATTCAAAAGTAGTGTATTGCAAACTTTTAAAGTACTGCTTTATGAACAGTGCTGCTTTATTAAACAAGTAAGAAGCTTTTTAACAGCCATGTTCCCTTTAACTCAGTCACACAGTTACAGTTCAAATATTTCAGTAAATCTCAACTTAAACATTAATGTCATCAAATCAAATATCAAACCAAAGCTGTTTTCTCCTGCCATGGTGTTCACGTTTGATCTAGTTTGTTCCTCTCAGAGTCCAGAGCATTATAGCAGCTGCAGAGGAGGACCTGAATGTATAATTAAAGTCTCTGTTGGTGTAATGGTCAGGTGTCCCTTTACTCTTGTCCATGCAGCGCTCTAGGTCTTAGCTGGTTTTCGTGGGGGTCAGAGCTTTTGTAATGGAGCACAAGGAGATCTGTAATGCAAATGTCTCTATGTCTGTAAATGTGTGTGTGTATATATACACATATCTGCATACATATATTTAGATTAATAGTATAAACATATGTTCAAATAATACTTATATACATTTATTAACACTTATCTTTTCTTAATATAAACCCATGTTTTGTATTCATACTGTAGATTGTATATTATTGTTTATTATATTGCTCAGTATATTGTTCATTGTGTCGTTTATATATTGTTGTGTTTTATACTGTTGTGTTAGAGAGACACCATCGACCGGAACCAAATTCCTTGTATGTGCTCGCTCACATACTTGGCCAATAAACACGATTCTGATTCTGATTCTCCGTTTCTTTATGGCCTCCAGAGTGGCTGGACTGGCCTACACTACGCAGCAGAGTCAGGCTGCCTGGAGGTGGTGCGCTTCCTGGTGGAGAGCGGAGCGTCGGCGCGGGCCGAGTGCCACGCCGGCCGCACCCCTCTGCAGTACGCGGCCGAACAGAATCACCAGGCCACCGTCAGTTTCCTGGTCCGCCAGCGGGACAACAACACACTGCGTCTTCTCGAGGACAGGAAGGTGAGCCTGTGCCGTGCTGCAGAGCTGGCGCTGTGCACTGAAAACAGCTTTACTGTCAGGGCAGGGAAGGAAAAGTGCCTCTGGCCTCAAAGGCACAGCAACACAGTACAAAAACAGTAGGGCAACATGCAGTAAATCATGATATAGTAATAGATCAATAAACTGTTGCAATAATAAACTAATAAATCTTAGGGTGGCTGACAATAGGGAGGTGTCATCATTAATCCTGTTATGATGCTGTATGTGACTGTGATTGTGTTTTTCCAACACTAGAGAGCAGTATTTCACAGGGTGAGAAGGTCCAGAGGAGAACTCTCTTGCCTAACAGCCAGGTTTCCATCCAGCTGTCAAGTGTAATTCAAGTGAAAAACTGCATGTCACAAACAATCATGTGAAATGTGCTAAGCTTCAATCAGCCCTCCCCCACGCTTTTGAGCAATTTGGAGCAGTTTTACAGGCCACAAGCTGCTATTTTATTTGACATTATAAGGTCTTATTGCTCAGTATATCAAATTATGCATAATAATACACAGAGGAGAAAATAGCTAAGATTTGACTATGCCTGGGTGTTTTGTTTCCTGTTGCAACACTAGAGGGCAGTATAACACGCCTGTGCAAGTGAGTACGTACAGTTCGCTGGAGTGTGTGTGGTTCTTAATGTCTTGAATGTTTTGTGGCATGTTATTTATTGTCATGTAATTAACTGAAGTGTGAGTTTGATCTAATGGTGTGTTGCCTGTAGTTTTCATTCGATCCCTTGATGTCCACCCTCATGTATTTTGATGGTGTTTTGTGTTTCGCCGGCAGTTTGTATTTGACCTGATGGTGTGTGGGAGGCTAAATGGGAACGCAGCTCTGGAGGAGTTTGTGCTGTACTCTGCGTCTCCTCTGACCACGGCCGTGCGTCTGTCCCGGGCCCTCTGCCTCGCCGCTCTGAGGGAGAAGGAGCGTGCCGCCCACCTGCAGGCCGCGGCCCGCCACTGCCAGTTCATGGCGTCCGACCTCCTGACCCTGGCCTCTTCGGCTGAGGGCCGGGGTGCGGGCGTGGTCCTGAGGGCGGTGGACCACCGGGGGGCCAGCGTTCTCGACTGCCTGATCGAGGGGAGGCAGAAGAGCGTGGTAGCCCACCCTGCGGTGCAGAAGTATCTGACTGAGGTGTGGTACGGCAGCCTGCAGTGGGACTCCTGGAGGATCTTGCTGCTCTTCTTCAGTCTGTTGCTCTGCCCTCCACTCTGGCTCATCCTCTCACTGCCACTCAAACACAGGTACCCCCGACTGATCAGCATGCGGGCATGAAAATGTACAGGGGTTGATGTACTTTTTATACTCTAATGAGTCACTACGAAACACAATGTACTTAAAATGTGCTTAACCCTACTTGAATTTACCCTGAAAATACAACAATGAAGTGGCCATCAATCTGTGAACTGATCCCTTAATTTTACCTTAAAATTTGATTCAAGGCATGAGTGTGAAACCCCTCAATCTTAAACATAAGGCATTAATTCAGGAGCTTCTATTATTTAATTCACATTTTAAAAAGTGAGAGGAAAGTTCAGTAGTTTTACCCCTTAATCAGCATTAATATGTGCACTTTTCCCCTTCATGCGTACTTGCGTACCAGTCATGTCAACCCCCGAAAATTTTATTACAGAAAATTCACCCCAAATTGCAGATGTTGGAGCAATTGACAAAAATGTCATAGTGTTATTTTTTAACAGGCCTATTAACCCTGTAATCATACTACCATATCCCATCTGCACTTTTCATTTTTCACAACTTTAACAATCATATATTAGCTAGGACAGCTAGAGCACAAAATAACTTTTCTCCAATTTAGGCTTGTAGTTTAAAAGAGCCCAGTGAGGAACAAGACAAATAAATTAATTAGTATAGTATTTATGTGACAGTTATGACTTTGCCAGTATCAACAGTACCACCTCCAACAAGTCTTTTTTTTAATGGTGCAACAAAACAATTGAAGCTTTATTACTCCCCCTAGGCTTCCTGTAGCATATTGCAGTCTGTCAGAAAAACTAGGTGTATCATATGAGTATTACAGCATTATAAACTACACAAAACCTGTTTTCAGTAATCTATATCGTAGCTGTCTAGTAATTGGTGCAACCCAGCGTAAATTTTTTAATAAAGTTAATTAGATTATTTCTTTCATTATTTATTAATTCAGCAGCCATTTATAGATAAAAATACCAATCAAATCAGCCTAGCTGAGTGTATTTTCACTTCTGGATTTTTTTTTGTCAAATTCCCATACAAAGACTATATATTCAATGCACAATGTAAAATAATGTTAAATAAAAAAAATACTAAAATGTAAAATGTGAGCATTTACCATATTTCATGAATTCAAGTGCAACAGGTGCAACAGAAAGCAGATGTAGCATTCATACAAAATAAAAAATAACAAATAGGTGAAAAGATGATGAATTCAGGCATAACTATGGATAGATGAAATATGTGTGCATTTTGAATGAACCTGCAGATACACCATTTATCCAGCAGTTACTTTAAGCTACTTTAAGGTGATTGCCATGCCCAGTGCTAAGCGTGTGAGACGCTTCAAGCATTTATGATCCAAAGCTAAACACAACCTCACTAATGTTTTTGAGCTCGAATGCTATCATCACAATTTTCCAACACTGAAGAGTAAAGACTGTTGCGTTAGGGAGTCAAACTTCCTATTTATACACTTGATTTTGGACAACATGACATAAAGTGTACACAGATCCGTTTTCACGACAGTAACGTAACCCGAATTTGGGTGTAAGTTGAAACACGCCCTAGCCTAAGTTCTTACACAGCTGTAAAATCATAATCTAGAACATAAAAACACAACTACGACGCCCACTCCCTCAGTCACAAGCCACGATACTGCATATTCTTCCACCGCACGCAGCCGAGTTATGGGAGTGAGCAGCGTAAACTCGGAACGTTGAGGACCCCCTGTGTTTCTAAGTACTGTTTATTTCTGCAGGTACCATGTATCTGTGCAAGGGTTACAACCATCTTCCACACTCCCCACAGGTTCAACACCATTCCTATCGTAAAGTTTATGAGCCATCTGGTGTCCCACGTCTTCCTCCTGGCCCTCTTCATCCTCACTGTCGCCTACCCACCCATGAACCCTCTGTCTGAGGGCCGTGTGTTCCCGGGCTGGTGCGAGTGGCTCTTGCTGACCTGGCTGTGTGGGATGCTGGTGTCTGAGCTGAGCCACCCAGGGGAGCGGGCGGGTCTGGCCTGGGTCAGGCTCCTCCTCCTGGGCTTCTCGGCCGCTGCCCTCCTGTGCCACCTGCTGGCAGTTGTTCTTCAAAGGTGGCCCCCAGCTCCCGTACACTGCCTGTTCGCTCGCAACGTCTTGTTGGCGGTGGCCATGACACTGGGCTTCATCCAGCTCCTAGAGTTCCTGACATTCCACCACCTGTTTGGCCCCTGGGCCATCATCATCAGGGACCTGATGAGGGACCTGTGCCGCTTTGCCGTCATCCTGTTACTTTTCCACACCGCCTTCTCTCTCAGCCTCACTGCCATCTGCCAGCCTGTGTACCCGGAGAACGGCCTGCAAAACAGCAGCGGAAATGCCAGCAATCTCGAGGAGACCAAGCCCGACCCAGAGCTTAACCCCCTGGACGTCTCTGTGTTGCTCTTTTTCGCCCTGTTTGGCCTGACCGAGCAGGAGGACATCCCCCTGGAGCGCTCCCCCGCCGCAGCAGGTGTTTTGGCTCGCCTGGCCTTCGGGATCTACCTGGTGGTGACGGTGATCGTGCTGGTCAACCTGCTCATCGCCATGATGAGCGACACCTACCAGCGCATCCAGGCTCAGTCCGACACAGAGTGGAAGTTCGGCCGCGCCGTCCTCATCAGAGACATGAGCCGCAAGTCTGGCACACCCTCCCCTTTCAACCTGCTCACCAGCCTCTTCTTCTACATCAAGGTCCTCTGCAAACATGGAGGTAAGGATTTGTTGTAAATAACTCTTAACCCCCTGGTTGTGCTACGAATGTGGTATTACCACATGTACTACTTTACTACAGACTGTGTGTGTAGCATGACTAGTTGTGCCATGATAAGTTGACAGTGTTGGCAATGACAAATTTGAAGTTACATCAGTGTAGATGTTGACGTTACATCAGTGTAGATGTTGACGTTACATCAGTGTAGATGTTGACGTTACATCAGTGTAGATGTTGACGTTACGTCAGTGTAGATGTTGACGTTACGTCAGTGTAGATGTTGACGTTACGTCAGTGTAGATGTTGACGTTACATCAGTGTAGATGTTGACATTACATCAGTGTAGATGTTGATTTGCCATCAACAAAACACACTAATGCTTTATTATATTCATATATTTGTGTTACTTGTAAATTACATAGCAGTAAGTTGTCTATAATGTCTATAGTATTTATACCCCAGCATTTCGTATCACATAGTGTATTTCATAGTGTATTGTTTTTTGTCTCTGTGCATTTGCATCATATGCAATGTCATCCAGGATCAATGAAGTTTTCTGATTCAGATTCTGATATAATAACAGTTCACAATTGAAAGTGTAGGGGGTGGGATAGCGTCTAATGTTTTTTTCTTCTGCTTTTAATGTTTTCATACCCAGAAAGAAACTATGTTCACATGAACAGTAACTAGGTGTGTATGACATTTTTGTGTGCACTATTTTGCGATCTTTACAGGAAAGCTGTGTTCGGTAGAGGGTCGTGATCTAATGGGGGCGGAAGACGATGCTGAAGCATTGCCAGATACTCGCTCTCTAGACACCCTGGCACACACCTCCATCGGCTGGCTCAGAGGAAAGAGAACCCAGATCCTCCCTGAAGGTGTGTTCACTCAGGGTTGCCGCAGGGTTGTAAAAGGTAGTAAAAGGTAGTAAACGTCATCTGACAAGGTAGTAAATTTTTCGCCCTATATATTGTGAAGGTAGTAAAAAAGGTAGTAAATTCAACTTAAGACTCTCTGTATGAACCCTGTCACAGTGTTTCAGGTATTAAATACAAATGGTAGCACGCTGTATAATACACTGTTGGTCTTTTCTTTTTTTCTGAATTATGTAAAATGAATGCTTACATCATTACACATCATTACAGTGTTCCCTCACGAAGTCGCGGTTCAGTCATTCTGGGTTTTTTTCTTAGAACCCAACTGTTCACGGAAACTCCTGCAAATTTCCTCTGCATTTGTTTTTGCTTTTTTCGTGGCTATATATAATTTTTCATGCATTTTAGTGCAAAATTATTAAGGTTATTAATATAATTTACAAAATTTGTAACATAAATATTAACGTAAATTCAGCTACATTTCCATATCAAATATAACTATATAATTTTTTAGTACTGTCGAGAGAACACGAAGCAACCGTATACTAACAGCTGCAGTCCAGAATTCGGCTTTAGAACAGTTTCTCACGTGGAGCGTCTCGAGTGTTTCTCTTAGTGTTCTCGTATTTTACCTTTTGTTCTTCTTAAAGGCCTGTATTTTTATTACTAAAATAAATTAATGTATTACTGTATTTTCCTGCTTATACCAAAGAAATGCTTGTGTATGAATTACAGTCCAGTCTATACAGGAGTAACATCAGTATTTACATTCTAGCACTGCAGGAGTTCAGTGTAAACTGTACAGTACAGATACGGGTTTACCGTACCCTCGCGAATTTCTACTGTAAACTGTTAGGTAATCTCAAATGGGCTTCCTAATGGGGTTTCAGACTTTGCTAGATGCTAGCCAGCGTGAGCATCTGTTAGTTGATGTGCAAGAACTGCATTAGTGTCCTCCTCCAACTGTGTTGAGCTGTCCAGTTTAAAAAGATGAGGTGGAGTGTCTCATAAATAGGAGGAAGGACCTGCTAGAATTCACCCTTCCGGTTTTGGTATCATGTGAGTGGGGGAGTCTGAGCTAGTGAGTGGAATTGGACAATAAATAAGTACTGATCTATAAAAATAGACAAATGTATAAAATGTATATCAGCTCTTTTTTTAAAGGCATTAGAATCACCATGCGTTTGGTCTAACTTTATTTTCTATGTGTCTTGTGCAGGAAGCTCTGTCGTGATGCCCAGACTGGGAGGACTGGTGCAAGTAGAGAACGTGACTGACTGGTCAGTGGTGGTCCAGCGTTTTCAAGCCCTGCGAGGTCAAAAGGCCGGACCACCACCAGAGACAGAGAGCTAGCAAAGTCCCCTTCATCAGTAACAAAACTGCTACGCCTCCTGTATGGTTATGGTTATATATTAGATTTAGAGTCATGTCCTCACCACCCAGATCCAAACTTCCCTGCTTACATGATATCTCAATCTTCAGGGTAAGCAATAACTCTGCATTTGAAAGCATTTAATACATCTAATCTTGACAATCCAGTGTTAGTGACTCGCTGAAGCCTGGAAGCTCTCTTCACTCCATATCTAATCATATAAACATTGGTGTGTGGATACAGCTGAGTAGCACTGCCTTTGAAGAAATGCAGTCATTGCAGTATTTTATTTGTTCCTATCATGAATGTCTTGGCATGAACACTGTAATGTTGATGTATCGATGTCTCAGTAACGTATAACCATTACTTCCTTACTTAAAAGAGAAACTGGGTTTGTCTTGACACATAAGAATCGTGTTTGGAACTCCTTGTGAAGTTTAAAGTGATATTTCTATACTGTTTTTATCATTTTTTTTATGGATTCTTCATCTCCATTTTCAGGTTCTGATGTATGTTCTCTTTTTTGTTTTCTCTTGAGTTCATGTCCCTGAGCATAGTCTCTGTCGTCACTAAATCTGAAATAATAGTTATGTAACTTTTTTTTATGTTCAAACATAGCCATTCGTTACTATAAGGACAGCATTTATCTTCCAAGTGATTTTTCTTTCTGGAAACTCGTTTAACATGTGGAACAGTAGATGAGAAAACACAGCGTGGCCGTAATGTTTACCATGCCTGTTTGACCCCTTGCCTGCCTGGGCCAGTCCTTCAACTTGAGGAGCTCCACCGAAGGACGCTTTATCACCCCCGAGGTCTCCAGGTCCTGTTGTCCACCCCCTGCCAGGCTTTATGTGTGAGACGTCTGAAGACGGCATGGCTGGCTTCCCTGCGACCCCTCCTGTGAGACTAAACAGGTGTCTGAGCGTCCGAAACCCTGTGGTCAGATATACGACGCTCTCATCCATCCTTTTGGACCCCTCAGCAGGAAGTGCTTTCCATCTAACTGTGATGAAAGCCGAACGAAAACAAAACGTCCTCGGCTCGCTCCCGAGATTAATGGTGCAGACCCTTAAAACATTTCATAAGTCAGAGGTTCAGACCCTCTGTGCAGTTTAACTTTGGACAGGGAGGTGAGCGCTGCAGTAAACACTGATGATGAGACTGTATTTTTCTCTTTTATGAGAACGGAGAACCTTTTCCTCCGCGTTTATGCAGACAAAATCAATACGCCTGCTTCCTGTTTTAATTACAAATTAAGTGCAGCCTTTAAGTGCATATTTTGGCGGGTGGGTCGAGTCATTAAATCATGCCTGTTTAAATGGAGCCGCTTACCTTTGCAGTTTATTCCTTTTTCCAAAATACACTTTTGTTTTTACAGCTCTTGCTTCAGATGTTCTTGCATCCGGTTTCTGCCTTAAATCCCTCGGCCGTTTGACATCCTCTGTACAATTCCAGTTGCAGAGTCTCTGTCTGAGGACAGTCCACTACCTTCGTCTGTTTTGGAACCTGTTTTGGAAACTGAAGCTCGTGTACTGGAATAACAAAGCGTTACATTTTGTTCAGATTAAAGTTTATTCCTACTAATGTGCTGTAATAATGTACTGATCTGTATGTTTCTTAACTTTGGCTGACTAGGCCTGACATGGTCCCTAAACATTATATTTCAGATGCACTTGTGTGCAGATGCAGTCAAAGCCATGGGCATGGAACAGCTGTGGCAGTATGAATCTCTAGTAAATAATAGGGGTGTAACGGTACAGAAAGGTCACGGTTCGGTTCACACTATAGTTCTGACATCACGGTTCGGTACGGTTCTGA
>JBBPCY010000142.1:4195233-4211623 GCA_037974405.1 Brachyalestes nurse | reverse complement strand
TGTTTACGTTCAGACAAGGTCTCTAATTTCACTTCCTAGCCAATCTCAGGCTTCCCAGAAGTGACTGACATCTTTCTTAACAAACAGTATACCTTCTTACAAAAACATAGGTGTGTCATTTACCCTAATTGTTCTATCCATGTGTTTCCAAGGGTAATGTGTAATGACGAGTACCCCGTGTACCTCACAGCCACATGTGCTTTGTGAATGGCTTACACGTGCATTGCGCAGAGGAGAGACACGGGTCGGCAATTTTTAAGAGCGCTGTCAGTTCTCAGTTTTCTATATCTTCTGGTTGCATTTTGGCTGTATTTTTGTTGATCTTGCCGTCAGGGCAAGACCACAAAAGAAGTGGTGGACCTTGGAAGAGAGGAGTGATGGCAGTTCAGAGGCTGGCAGCGTAGATTCAGGAGGATGCATTTACGGAAGGGATCGATATCATCCTTGATGTGCAAGTGATCGTATGTTTATAAATTCACATAATGCAAATTAATATTTCTTTTAGTATGTTAGCCTTTGAATTTAGCTTTTTTGCAAGAAAATCCATAGCCTGTTGCATTCACATTTCAAACTTTTTTACATTTTGAATTTTGAATTGAGTGTGGTCAGTAAGGTATAAAACAATAGTAACATTTACATTTTATACAGACACACTCCCACAAATTCTAAAAGCAATGAACACAAAAAGTGGTCTCTTCCTTTTTTCCGGGGCTGTATGTATTTCGTCATAGCATGGCATAGCATGCAGGGTTACCTTATAATATTACAGGATGACCATTTAAATGTGCAAACTAAACAGCCTTTTCTATGTGGCTTATTGTTGGCTACATCAAACATGCACTTGTTATGTTGGTATGATGATCAATTTATTAGCCATTTTTTTAAATTAATTTATTCAATTTATATTCATTCAGTTTTATTCATTTAGCCATTTTACATTTTAATATATATTTAATATACATATATAATATATATTTAATGTACATATATAATATATATTTAATATACATACATAATATATATTTAATATACATTGTCCCATCGTTTTGTTCATGCAGTGATAAACCATCTGCCCCTCTGCCACAGTCCCTCATCTCCGGTGACCCTTTGGAAGCTAACGCCCTCCAGCTTCACCCCCCCCCATCACCAGCACTAGTGTACCTCAGCATGGCACCAGGCGTGGCAAGCGCCCAGCTCAAGCCCCAGCCTCAACTCCATGCACTCCTGCCGACTGTTTTCTAACACTTATACATTTCCCCTAAAAGACTGAGTTTCAATAGGTGGCATTGGATAGGTTTACAGCATGTTTTGGAAAGGTAATGAGGCTCCCTATTGGTTTACTTGAAAGAATTGTAAATATTAGTCAGAAATTAAGTGAAATTTGTTTGTACAATGTCAAAACACAAATACCACACACACCCTGTTGTATGGTGAAAAAAAGTTTTTGTATTTTGGAGAGATTTTGGAGACACTTGGAAATGCCTATGTGTACCTATTATAAATTGCTGTGTAGCACCTGTGTAATTTTATGTATCTGCTTCAAATGTTGTATTTTGCTTCCTAAGAACATGTAGAATCAGGAAATGTAGTGTATGACCTGCAATTTAACACACATCCAAGGAGTCACTGAAAACAAATAACAGGCGTTTTTTGAAATATTTTTTGAAATATTTCTCAGTATATGATGTTCTGAAATGTAGACTTAATGAAGGAAATAAAGGGCTGGAGGTGAATGAATGCCTTGGCCCATTTGTCTTCTTCAATTTAAGCCCTCAATGACCAATGTGCTGCATGGAAAGCATTAGATAATGAATCTTAAATGATGTAAGTACAAATCGTTCCAAATGAAGCTTTCCTATCTGCGCAAAATTAAGTATGACATCAGTTAGCTGTTCAGTTTCACCAACAGTTCAGTCAACCAGTGGCTACACTATTGAGAACTGGAATGTGTACTGGAGGTCAGTATTTAAAAACCCCTGGGCTAGGGGTGGCTGTAGTAACAGGTGGGCTACAGGGAACAACCCAAGCCCCGGTATGGACAAGTGTGTGTTTAGGATATGAGACAAAAGATAAGAAGGAAGTGCCTTTTCAGTGATGTGGTCAAGAAAGTTTTCATTAAGAAAACTCACAATTGTATGAAAAAATATGACACTGAAACGCACATAACCCATGAACATTATGGAAAAACCAAAAAGAAACATTGAAGCAGTTCACAGCTGCTGCTTCAAACGTCAAAAGTCCTGTAAAGGTGCTTCAGGACCTCGGTGCCAGATGCTGCATCAATACAGACACTGTGTAAAGTCCCGTCATTTCTGCTGGTACTGATAAATCTGTACGCTGTCAATGTCGGTCAAGTGTGTACATCAGTCAGGCTCCACCGGTCATTATCTACCCTCCATACGTCTTGGTGTGACCCCAATTCGACTTTGCTCTCAACACATGCAGATCTTAGGTTTCATAAAAGGGAACCCTGTTCACGTGTCATGGATCCTCTGTCCTTATTTGTGAGTTATTTGAAAGGCTTTGTTTAAACTTTAGCCATGTTGTGACATTATCCCGGTCTGTGTGTACACAGTCCCTGTGGGTTATCAGGGTTTCTGAGCTCTGTTTGTGTTTTCCAGCACTTCCTAATCTGGGCCTAGATATATACGCTAGTGATAAAGGACACGCCCACTTTTACACCATCTACTTGCGTTCCTGATCCAAAGCTCAGACATAAACATCCCAGTGATTCCAACCAGCCAGCCAGGTTCCAGCCAACTTTTCATATTCTGTCTATTTGTGTCGTTTTATATTTGATTCATAGAAACACTATGTACTTTTGAAGCTGTGTTTTTATATTAAAACACAGTTAAGGATAGTTGACCAGTCTTAGCCTAAACTGTTGGCATTTCCATTACATTTTTGTGGCCCACTGAATAATACACAGGTTTTCTAAACTGAACCACTGTGGAATCACCTTGCTGGACTGTCATAGTTGGCATCAGATTTTTGGACAAAGTAACAGCAACAAACATCATTTTACCAACTCAAAGGGTTGGTAAACCCTGTTGTTTGTCTTGAGTCAAAACAAATCTTACCCACCCGAGAGTCTGAACTATCGAACAGCGGTGGAGACAGGAGTGATTTTTTCAATAAAGCTGGGGCTCCTGAAGGAATAAGTGCAAATTCAACCAAATTCTTTACAGGTAACAGAGAAATCAGCTAAACATCCCTAGTACTTTAGGAGCTGACTTGGGGGGGTTATCATCTGACTAGACTAAATTATATTTGCATCAAACCAACTCAGCAGATTTATTCCTGTGAAGAATATTACCATTATTCAAAATTAAATACTTGTTACAATAATTGTTTGTAAGAGGACCATGAGAGAATCGGCAGCTCCGAGCAAGTCCTGAATAAATGGGTTCAAATGGAACAATTGCACGAAATTGTAATTTTCTTCGCAAGGCTCCAGTTTCGGGATATGCATGACATCACTGAGCAAACTGGCTTTAATGGAAACGAAAAATCAATATTTATCGACAATGTTGTCCACATGTATTCATTTTTCCAGCCCTACGCTGATTCATTATGCACACACAATAATAATAAATATAATACAGGCCCTTAACAAGAATATAGTCTTCTATAGTGTATGTTTGTAAGGATTATGTGAGTGTGACAAAGTATTTTGATCACTTGGCTCAGTTCTGCAGTGCGAGACACCAGGTCATCTGACACCGGCTTCCTGAAATCCAGAGACAGATCAACATAAAGGATCCCTGAAATCCAGAGACAGATCAACATAAAGGATCCCTGAAATCCAGAGACAGGTCAACATAAAGGATCCCTGAAATCCAGATACAAGTAAACATAAAGGATCCCTGAAATCCAGAGACAAGTAAACATAAAGGATCCCTGAAATCCAGAGACAAGTAAACATAAAGGAACCCTGAAATCCAGAGACAGATCAACATAAAGGATCCCTGAAATCCAAAGATAGATCAAAATAAAAGATCAGTGAAATCAGAGACAGATAAACATGAAGGATCCCTGAAATCCAGAGACAGATCAACATAAGGGATCCCTGCCACTGACAGATGAGACAAATCACTGAACACGACTCTTCTTTTAAACGGCTCTTCTCTTGATCAGGGGACTCAGTTTGTAGGTTTGTACAAACTACAATCCCACTACTCCCACTACAATCAGACTTTAAAAAGAATGAGTCCTGCACCGGGTCCAGTACCCAGGTACCCGCAGGATTTTAATGTTCTGGAAATATGCGGGTGGGTAATTAATTACATACGGCCATGTAGCAGGTCAATCAAAACAGTTCTGTAGACTCCAAAAGTAACACATAAGCGAAAACATCTATGTATAAGACTATCATGTATAAATTATCACAGTGTGTTCAGTGGGCTCCAGTGTGAGAGATTTTTTTCCACTGGATCTGTGATCCAAGAACGCAGGATGCAGCTCAAACCTGGGACTGAGGATGACATTGTGTCCAGCATGAAAGAAAAAAAATGCAAAGACAGACTTCTTCTAACAAAATATCTATTTATTCTAACCCAACCACTCAACTACACCACTCAACAACAGAGCTAAGACTCTGGAGGAGGGTGATTGGCGGGAAGGACTCACATTCACTATTTAACACAACTAACACACACACTCACCATAAATAATCTCTAATACTACGTAACAACATCTACCCTCCTCTAATGTTCCCAAAAACACAGAAAAAGGCCAACCAGCCACTTACTCCACACGCAAAGCCTCCTGGGAGGCCAGTCCTGCCGTGCGCTTCAATAGAATGCTTTTAATTTGTGTGTCACTTATCACGGGCACGGGTGGGTAACGGACGGAATGTTACGGGTGCGGATTTCATTTTGATATGATCACGGGTGAACAGGCGGGTGCAGTGCTGTACTGTGCGGGTGCGGGTGGAAGCAGGTCTCAAAAGTGGACCCGTGCAGGACTCTAATCCAGGTTTTGGGCAAATGTGCTGCTGCCTGTGATGCTGTCTCCGTCTTCAGGACTCTTCTCTGGGGAGAAAGCCATGGTCTGAGCTCACGGACGGGAGGAGCTGGACCTTCTGCCCCTCTGGGTGTGGATATCCAGCAGCGTACAAAAGTCTTTACCCCTGGAGAAAATCAGTCCTCTACTAAAATCAAACTTCAGTGTGATTTTTTTTTGCCATTGTTTGGATGAGTCTGTCAAATTAGAAACATAACATGTCATTTGACCAGAGACACCCAAACTTTTGCAGATAACCTCAAAGAACAAAGTGCCACACATCTGCACTCCTGTACACACGACACTCAAACTCCAGAAACTCCCTCCAGCCGGCTGACCTTTGCTCACTCTGCTTCCAAAGAATGTTCGCAATCCAGTCCAGCACAGATGGCCATGCTAACCCCCCCCAAGACTACCGCCCGCAGACTACCCCCCACAGGACCCCCAGGACCCCCGGGACCCCTGGCACAACCCTCAGAACCTCCACCAGTCCTGACACGCACTCTTTCTCTTCTCAGGTTCTCTGACTTTACACACACACACACACAAACACAGACAGACACACCGCACACACATACATACACACACACACACATACACACACATACATGTATACACATCTATACACATACAAACATACATAGACACACACATACATATACAGACATGCTGTATATCCTCCGCATTTTTTTTTACTATTGTGACGTCCGGGCCTTGAGGGGGCATGGCAGATGAGGCCGAGAACGTTATTTATTTCTCCTTGCAGCGGCAGTCCAGAATTTCTCAAGTGTTCTCATGTTTTTTGTTTTGTTCTTCTTAAAGCCCTGTATTATTATTACTGTAAATTAAATGAATTTATTACTGTATTTACCTGCTTATACCAAAGAAAACATCAGCACAGTCCAAAGAAAACACACATGCATGAATTACAGTCCAGTCTGCAATTCATCTGTATTTACATTCTAGCACTGCAGGAGTTCAATGTGAACTGTACAGTATGAATAAGGGTTTACCTTTACATATTTTTAATTAAATCAGAGTGTTTTGGGAGCATATTTGCGGTCATATTTAGGCTTTTTTTTACCTCCTCACAACATTGCGGTTTCTCACTATATGCAGGTGCTCTTGGAACGGAACTCCAGCGATAAGCTGGGTTTCCTGTATCATCTGTTTAGTTACCAGGACAGGGACCATCATGCAACATTGTGCCCTCATTGGGGTGTAACGATACAGTACTTGTCTCGACTCGTGGCCCAAGCTGTGACCTCCGGTCGAGCAAAGAAGCGCCATGTACCTCTGTTTCCATGCATTTTCTTTATTTTCACTTTACAAACACAAATAAGGGCTAATGCGAGGGTGGACCGACACTGAAGTCGGCCCAAACGAAACATAAATACCTAAATCCCCAAAACCAAGACCCAATCAACAAACATAATCACTTAACAGAAACTCAAAACAGCTGACTCTAATCCGTACATAAAAACCCAACCCTTCATAACAAAAGGCCCAACAGAAAAACACAAAAACCCCAACTTAAACCCACAGCGCCCCTTGCTGGCCGCTAGGGGGGACGTAACAGTACTGAAAACAATTAAGTATTCTCCCACTATTTAGAATGAAAATATAATAGGAAAAATGATGACTGTGTTCAGTTCTGGCACAATTTATTAATAAGACTAGAGCTGGAGGGTGAGGGTGATGTATGATGTGCATGTGCTGGACTGGGTTGTTGATTGGCACTGGATTAACAATGCAGTTGTATGAAATACCATAATTTGTAGAACGCTTATTCTTCACCATGCATTGTCACATGTCCATAATAGGTACTACGATATCAATATTTCAGTGCATTGTTACACCACTGCTCCGTCATAGTGCAGTTTTATATAGGCGATAGCAATTTAGTTTTCTAAATAAGGTTTAAAAAAGCATAAATCCATATATAAACTCATACACTTTATCCTCATTTTGCACTCACAAAGGAAACACGCATCAGCATTAGTTACTTGCATGTCTGAACTTCTTATTGGAAGCTAAGAAACATTTTGAGAAGTCCAGAAATAAACTTGCTCCATGAAATAGTTAGTTGCTAGTTAGTGCTCTTGCAATATAAGCAGTATTTAGTATGCAACAATACATTATATAGCTTTATTTCTCAGTAACAGCCTCATATTGTAGGTTGGTATACGTCCAGCTAATGTAGCAATCTATGATATTTATTAGAAATTATAGGTGGATTATTCAGTGGAGCCGTAAAACTCAAAGAGGGTTCCAGGTCTCAAGATAGCGACTAAAATGGTCGCCAATGCGACTAGATTATTTATTTCACGACTAGTTGTTTCATTTCAGTCGCCAGTGACGATCGTCTCTCACAAGCAAGAGAAATTAAAATAATTAAAATAAAAGAAAAATGACATCTTTTAATTATGTGCAGATGCGCTGAGCCCAAGTCTGCCGTTCCTACTGCACTGTCACGTGATTGTAGTGTATCCAGAGCTAGGGATGGGAATTTTGGCTCTTTTAATGAGTAGGATCATTTGGATCAGATCACCAATAAGATCCCGCTCCTTTGGCTCATAAACGGCTTTTATTTTACCAAATTTACCAAAGAACCGACCCGTTTGCAACTGACACATCTCTATCGAGAGCAGTGTTGAGAGATTGTGTTTCGTTTGAAATGCCTCGCACAACCTGGCAACCTGTTGCAGAGCGTGTTCTAAAATATAAGAAAAATGAACGTTAACTACACGAGAAACACTGGAATGTACTTTGGAAACAATTTAGTCCATGTCGTGATTTCTGGTTTCGTTTTAACGCTCTTTACGCGGGGTGTGGCTGGAGACAAAATATGCAGTGAAAAAATATTTATTTATTCATATTACATTTTACACAGATTATGGCTCCTAAAAATAATTTGTGTTTAGGAGCCAATGGCTCCTTTATTTTGTCTGGAGCCCTGGGTTCCATTGCTAAAAAAGTGGTTTTTTTTCATTTAAAAAAAATGATCTTTTATAAACATACTGCTATGTTTGGAATCACGCTGTCTAGTGGTGTAGTGTTCTGGTTGGTATGGTAATTATTAGCACTGAGATCAATACAACCATAATGTCTCACTATTGACAGTCCCTGAACACCAGATGTGCAAATGCAGGGCGTTATTGCATGAACGCTTTAATCCACGTGTGCTTTCTGCCTGAAATTATCATGTAGCGCTAATTGAATTCACACCACCACAAGTTGTTTTCACCTTGCGGTTGCGCTCCTTTGAGGCCACTGTTCCAGGACATGCCTTCGTGTCTCGTCTCTGCCGAAGAGGGAGAAAATGTGGCCTGCTGTACCTCACACCTGTCACCCAACTTGTTGTTTTCCCCTTGCCGTGTTTGTGAAGGTGCGTGATGTATTTTTAGGCAACAGGACTCTTCGTGTCTGTGTCCTTGTGCTGGCAACATGGCTTCTGCCTGTCTCTGGCAGTTTTGTCTCTGTCGTACCCGGGCTGATGCAATAACACCGGTACAGTGAGCTGCGAACATAATATGTGATTTGGATGATGGATGTCAAAAATTTCACTCAGTCAAGATAATACATGTTTGCTTGGTCAAGACACCTGTACATCAGCCTTTGACACAGATATTTTTTTCATAACCAGTCTTTTAGTCATCCACCACGGATCCCAGTTCTGGTCCTGACCCACCTAAGGGTGCGCAATATGGCAAATGTAGAACATCATGATTCACAGTAAACAATATGTCATATTTTTCTTCTGATCTTTGATAAGTTGGAACAGGCAGAATGTGCCAGCAGTTAGAAGATACAGTCTAAAACTATGAGCACAATGTTTTCCATTCAGTGTTTCCAATAAAAACAGCTCTAATTATGAAACGTCCAACTGTTTGGTATTCTTTTGTTACGATGTATCAAAAGAATATGTGGTATGATGTGGTTAGAAGTTGCCCACCTCTGGGACCCCCCGCCCCCCGCCCACCTCTGGGACCCCCCGCCCACCTCTGGGACCCCCCGCCCACCTCTGGGACCCCCCGCCCAGCGGATTTTAGTGGCTTTATGCTCAAACAGATTTACTAGTCAGTGGAACAAGGGTCCACTGAATTAGAAAATGTTTGTAAAGACTGTCTCAGCAACCTTCTGACACACTGCCTTCTAGCCTCTCCCTCAAGGTTTTCTGGGTTAATATCGGCTGCTGTAACATAGTCACGACCAGGTCAGCCTTGTAAAGACACTGAACATCTGCCACATTTACTGGGCTGACACCTACATTACCAGTATCATGAGTTTATAGAAATAATACGAACTAGCTACAGTCATTATAAGAACAAAACTGGTGCCTAAGTTAGCTAATGTTGTCTATTGAAAATATGTCTGTGCTTTTACATTGTGATTTTGGTTTATGTTACCAAGCAACTGATGATCACAAACGGTTCTAGATAGGTTGTTACATATTACGAAACCAAACACCTTCATTTTACCCCTTAAAATTACCTTGATTTCCCATACAGGAAATCAAAAGTGCACAGATTAAGGCTGATTAAGGGGTAAAACCACTGAATTTTTCCCTTACTTTTTAAAATTTACCCATTAAAAAATAGAACCTCCTGAATTAACGCCTTCAATTTAAGATGAAGGGGTTTCACGCTCGTGCCTTAAATCTAATATTAAGGTAAAATTAAGGGGTCGTTTCACAAATTAACGGCCACTGAATTCAAATGAATGGGTTTGGTGTATTTTCAGGAGTAAATTAAGGCAGGGTCAAGTACAGTTTAAGTATGTTGTGTTTCGTAGTGATGGTTACTGTTGTGATTTCTGTAAGTGAGTTTAACTCTTTTTCACACACACAGGCCTGAGTGGAGGACGAGAGCGATGTTCGCCTTTTCCCCGGAGGAACCGAGGCTGGCGGTGACCGCTGGGTCCTCTCTGGGGCCTGCGTGAGCGGTCCCTCGTCTGGCTTTGGCGGGACTATGCTGACGACTGGCCGGCATGACTCCGCTGGACCTGTGGCTCTCTCGCTCCATCCCCATGTGCCTCCTGCTGCACAGTCTGGTGCTCATGGCCATCTGCTTCCCCTCGGCCAGCATGTGCCCCAAGGGCTGCGCCTGCCAGCGGGCCGACCACTCCCTGCACGGCCTCAACGTCACCTGCAGCCTGTCCCGCTTAAGGGAGATCCCACCAGACCTTCCGCCGGACACGGTGCTGCTGCAGCTGGACCACAACCACATCCAGGCGGTCCCAGACCGCGCCTTCCAGGGCCTGAGGATGCTGCGGAGGCTCAACCTGTCCCATAACGCAGTGGAGACCCTTGGAGAGGGTGCCTTCGTCGGCCTGGAGGGCTCACTGGAGGAGCTGGACCTGTCACACAACCGCATCACCAGCGTACACAAGGACGCTTTTTCACGTCTGAAGGCCCGCGTGCTGGTGGACGACAACCCGTGGCACTGCGACTGCGCCCTGCAGCAGGCGCTGGGGGGCATGGCACACAACCACGAGGCGGCGGCTCGCGTCCACTGCCGCAGCTCTGAGCTGAGGGACCAGGAGGGCCGACCCTTTTTGGCCGTGGATGCTGACCTGTGCAATTTGGCCAGGCGTACCACCGACTACGCCATGCTGGTGACCATGTTCGGCTGGTTCGCCATGGTCATCTCGTACGTGGTGTACTATGTGAGGCAGAACCAAGAGGATGCACGGCGCCACCTGGAGTACCTCAAGTCACTGCCCAGCAAGCCCAAAAAGCCTGATGAGCCCGAGGACATCAGCACCGTGGTGTGACCGTGTCAGAAGGAAACACACAAGGGGGGCACTAGATGTTTACGCCACAAAGGCCTTTGGTCATCAGTGGGAACAAAAATTGTAAATGAAAAAAAAAAAGATGGATAATAGAGAGCAGTTCAGTCTTAAGCACTATTTGGGCTGGATTGGTTTTATCAGGGGAGTTTCTCAAGAGGTTTGATTGGCCATTTTGTGCCAGAAGTTTCCACAGAGAGGTTGGAGGTCACCTTTACACTACAGACGTCACACGAAGTAACCGTGACAGTAAATACGCTGCACCACTGGATGTGTTGGCAGCTTTTATCACAGAAGGTAAACTTCACAGAATTATAATGGAGTAAAATTAGGGATCAGGTGTGTAGTTCCTGAAATGATCAAACCTACCAAGGTAAAACTAGTCCAGCTTGAATAGGGCTCTGTTCAAGCTAAGACACTGACAATAGATGTAGTCTTCTACTCAACATGTGTCTTCTCTTTTCACAGTCGTGCATTACTGTTGCATAGTATTTAGGTCAATTTGTAATGCTGTTCCTGACTTTGTGTCCACAAGAGATTCTTGTGACTTCAAAAGTGGCATTAGTACAATAACCACTAGATCTTAAAAAGGGAGACAGTGTAGATGTTCTGCTTCAGACTACAATGGAACGTGTGATTTTCTGTTCCAGCTGTTAAAATTCAATCAATAGTACCTAACACAAACTACCCATGTCTATAAAGAGTCGCTTATGACCAGTACAGGTATTTTTGGGAATTCAAAACTCAGGTGTAAATGTTGATATGGATTTCACTGACTTGTAAAACCCCCATGTTGTTGTATTTTTTGTTTTTCTCCAAGGTTTTCTAAGATACCTATCGAGTGGCCTCTTCGTATAGTCAGCTACATAAAATATGGTTCAGGATGTGGTGTCTAAAATACACGTCTAAAAAAAAAAAAAAAAAAAAGCATTCAGATACCTTTAAACTCCACAGACTTTATTAGCTATTTGATAATCACAAAAGAAAGGGCGTACACATAGTGCTTACAAACCAACAAGTGACGTTTCTTCCAACATCCTTGGACTTTTGTTTTCCTAATCTCTGTTACCTCATCGTTGTTAATGCGTGGTTGTTGAGTAGCGTAGCCCTAAAGTGTCAGTGTGTCGATTTCGGTGTGATCCAGAGTGCAGTAGCAGCAGGATGCAGTCAATATTTTCGGCTGGGTTCTTTGCGGTCGGGAACGCCGAGCAGTCGAGCTCCTTGTTATTTTCCATAACTCACTGTTGGCTGTAATATCCCCCAATGTGCAGCAGCCATCATCAACCCCATACTTGCCATCAATATCACTAACAAAGCAGTTGAAATGACTAATGTGTTTCTGCGAAAAGGCAATTCATGGTGAAGTCCTATTCCCGTGCCACACCACGGTTCGGCCGCTGATTTTTCTAAATTGCTCCTTCCGTTCCGCAGGCGAGAGGCATATGGTAATTATTTAGGCAGAAGGAAATCGACGCAAATGGCTTTGCTAGACCCTTGCGAGCGGAATTCAGATAGAGTGGCCAGTCACCTCCGTGACATTTCTTACTGCGCGTACAGTAATGTGACAGGCCAAGTGAGAGCAACAGATTGCAGCAGACACTCTCCCTGCCATCACTGCGGGCTCTGTGATACGGCAAAGTGGGCAGTCACAAGTGAAGAAGAGCAGGGGGCGGGTCACAAAAGAGAGCTTCGCTCTGTAGCTATGAGATTAAGGTCGCTAACAAGTAGGGCTGGGATGACAAACAGTTGACAAAAACATCGGGATAAAGATAATCGGTATTTTCGGACACATCGATTATTTAAATCATGGGTATTTTACAGAAACATTCTTTATATTTAGGACAGTTTCCATTTGCACCAGAGGGGGGCGTAAAAGTCCACTTTCTCATCGTTACTAATTAATCTTCCTCATCTTCCTCCTACGAGTGCGTAATATAAAGGCACACATTTTAGTGCGCTCTCCTTGTCCATTTCATAGGCATTAATAACAACAACTGATAAATTGTGATCCCAGCCCTATTAACTACTATGTTTACATCTTCACTGCATAAAAAAATCATCACACACTTGCTTCAGTTTGTGTTAATTAAAAACATGCTTAAAGACATACTATTATCTATAAAAATGGACAAAGGTACACTATATATCCCAAAATATCCAGACACGTCTATTGAGGGAACTAAGTTACTTTAAGGTGGCCTCATTGCTGACACAGGTGATAAACTGCACACACACACAGCTTGTTCAATTTCCATAGAAAAGCACTGCCAATAGAAAACCACACATGAGCCTAAGCTCACCCTGCACAATGTCAAGTGTTGCTTAGAGCGATATTCAGTCCACCCATCTGTGGAACAGTGGAGTGATGGAGGTCCATCCGACACTTCTGGGATGAGTTGAGGAGGCGTTTGTGGTCCAGATCTGATAATCCAACATCCTGACCAAGTGTTCCAATTTTGGAAATTTCCCACTTGTGGGACTAATAAAGGTTTATCTTATCTTATGTAGTGTAAAGCCTTCCCAGGTTGTCCCAGAAGCCTGAATGTTGGTACCTTTTATAAATGTCCATACGTCTATTTAAGATCTTTTTGGAACTTTTCTGCATTATTCCATCATTGAGAACAAAGTCATTCAGAGTGGTGTGATTTGAAATGATTCACTGTAGAGAACGTCCTTTACAGTGGTGGTGGACGGAACCAGGGTTCCCAATGTTTACAGTGCAGACACAACGATTTTATTTACTATCCGAAACGACCAATGAACCTACACGCCTTCTGGGTTTTATATGTAAATATGATGTAAATGATGTATGATAAATAGTGTTTGGGGGGTTTGTCTAACAGTGCCCAACATGTACCACTGTGTCATAAATGGCTTTTTAAAAAAAGGCTTTTTAAGCAGAAGAAAACGAGCCGTTTGGGACGCAGCCAGTGTCTCAGGCATCAGGCGGTGTGTTTGTAACCATTTCATGTTTCTGCGAGGCATTAAGCTCTCGAGACGTCTGGTTCCCGTCAACACCACTGTGAACAGCTCTGACTCTGCAAGGGTTCTAGAACTGAGCATTTCACATCAGACCACTCTGAGGGAACTGTCTTAGTCATTTCAAGATGCAAACAAACTGAATACATTTGTGAAGTTTCCCAGTTTTACCAACCTGGCAGAGTTTGAGGCGAGTGTGTGTGATCATTTAGACCTACAGCTTCCACACAAGCTCCCGAAACCCTATCAAATGAGAATAAATGAGAAGAAACTCATTGGACATCAAGCGATCGGTTACATTTTGCCTATGGTGTAAATTTTAGTTTTTTGTCTCTATTTTTTCTGTTTTTATTTTTCTTTTTTATTAATAATTAATTTTGATATTGTGCTATTAATGTATTATTTGCTACTTTTATTTTGTGATATTACTAGTTTTATTTGCCATTAAAAAATTTTGCTAATACTATTTTATTCTCTGCTATTATTATATATATTTAAGAATATCAAATTAAAAAAGTAATAGTACAAAATAAAAAAAGATTTGCTGTTTTTATTTTGTACTATGACTTTTTTAATTTGCTATTTTTTATTTTATTTACATTTTTTTGCTGTTACAATTTTTTTAAATTGGTTTGTGTTATTACTATTTTTTTTTTGTTATTCTTTACTATTACCGTTTTAATTTTTATTTGCCTTCTTCTGTTCCTGTATGGGTGATTGTGGGAGAAACTGGGGGAACAGGGGCAGCACTTTCTCACCCATAGTGACTCAAAAGGGGGGCGTTTTGGGTTGCGTGCAGCTTTTGAACTGAAAGTGGTAACGTTAGAAATCCCTTTAACTCTTCGTCCTGAATGTACATTATTTGTCCAGTCTGTCCCGCAGAAGCAGTATCACACACACACACACACACACACACACACACCTTGCCGTGCTCAGAGAAGGAGAGCAGCGGTCGTTCTCTACACGAAACACAGTGAAACACGGTGTAGCCAAGGACTTGGGAGACTTTTTATAAGTGCCTGAAATAACTCGTCTTTCAGTTTCCCATCCTCTTCCCGTCATTCTGCCTTCAACCTCTTTATTCTCGTCCTGCCTTAGGGACGCTCTCTCTCTCCTTTCCTTTTTTTTTTAAACACAAAGACCAAGAGATGAAGAGAAAAGGCCGAAGAAAGCTCCAGAACTGCTTTTGTCTTGCCTTCGCTCCGGTTGTGTAACGGCGAAACAAATTGCAGCGTGATTATTTTACTTCCATTCCTGTTTACACTTTTTTTGGTCTTGGTGTATGTTGTTGTTGTTTTCTTTTTTCTACCCAAACGACATCAAGGCGTCTTCTGTTTAAAAAAAAAAATAAGTGAGTGATTTTGAAGACCTACCACTGAATACCGCTGATGGTACATCACACTCTGAAGCGCATGTAGAGGAGAAAGTGGACACAAAATAAAGAGGCACTGACTCTGCTCATGGTGCAAAGGCTCTCGAATTATTGTCCTGTATTTCTGCAGTATTCACAAAGTCATAAAGCAAAGGGCGGGGAGGGCAAGTTCTCACTGGATTATCTATTTCATTTTTTTAAACACATGCCCCAATGTAAATTACTCCAAGACGGTAACTAAAATACACTACATGGACAAAGGTATTGGGACACACCTCTTAACTAATGAATTCAGGTGTTTTAATCATACCCATTGCCACAGGTGGATAAAATCAAGCACCTAGCCATACAGGCTCCATTTACAAACATTAGTGAAGCAAAATGGGTTGTTCTGAAGAGCTTACACTACAGAACATAATGTACTTAAAATGTGCTTAACCCTGCCTTAATTTACCCCTGAAAATACACCAAACCCCTTTATTTGGATTAAGTGGCAGTTAATTTGTGAACCAATCCCTTAATTTGACCTTAAAACTAGATTTAAGGTATGAGTGTGAAACCCCTTAATCTTAAACACAAGGCATTAATTCAGGAAGTTACCCCTTAATCACTTTAATCTGTGCACTTTTCCCACTGGCGGTTCTAGACCAAAATTACCAGGGGGGCCTAGGTGAGGCCTGTGTGTTTTAGGGGGGCAAATATAACGGCAAAACAGGTCATTTTATATATTTTATATTTAGCTTTTCATTTATTTTCATTACAGTTCTTTTTCACAGCATGAAATCACACTTTTTACACATCTTTTTAAACCAGAAAAATAGAAAGAAAAAAGAAATTCACATACAGTGAGTGGTTGCAAAATCTTTTTAAATCACATTGCCATCATCTCACTCTAGTGAGGGGGGGAAATAGAAAGAAAAAAGAAATTCACATACTGTGAATCCCATAAAACATTTGTATTTGCACTTGGCTGAAACACTACAACAAGAAGATTTTGCGATCGTGACTCGTTGTGAAATGCAGCTTTGCAGTTAGTCCATTTAGGGCTCCAGCTGTTAGTTTTTACAGGCGAAGTTTACAATTCATGCTGCTGGTCTTCAGGTTGCAGATAACAGTGCGTGTGTAGCGCTTTAAGCAGTCCGGCTAGAACATACGTAGCATTAGTTCTGTTCTTCGAGCCAGCGCATGTCGCAATAAGAAATTAATATTTAAATCATTGGCTGTTCAGTGCAGGGGCCATAACAG
>JBBPCY010000142.1:4137370-4150249 GCA_037974405.1 Brachyalestes nurse | reverse complement strand
TGTTGTGAGTGCAGTAGTGTGTGTGTGTGTGTGTGTGTGTAGAGCAGTTTTTCTATTTGCTGTATTCCAGCAGCTTCACTCCTGATTCAGTTTCTAATGCATGAAACAGAGTCACACACACAAACACACAACACACACACACTGCTCTTAACATCACTGTTTTAATTGTTGCAGGTGTAAAATAATGTAAGAGTGTAGTTTAACATTTCCAAGGTTTAATAATTTTTTATATGTATTAGTTTGTAATTTTCTCCAAACATTGTTTTGTCTGGAATTTTGAATAAAGTGTTGGTCAACAGTGTATAAAACAATAATGACCTGCACATTTTACACACACACACTCACACACATTACAAAAGCAATAACCAGAAAAGGGACTTTTTATATGGCTATTTACATGAAATGTGTAGTGCCGGCTCAAATAGTTTCAAGCATCTGAATATTAGTTTCTGTATGTATTGTCAGTTCTTTAATCTATAATCGTCCAAAGCTTTGCCCTTGTAGACAGACCCCTGTAGTTCTACACCTCTCCTGTGGATCCCTGGCAGTTAGAGGCAGTTGAGTTAGCCATTATATCATTATGTCATTAAAAAAAATGAATAATTTACTTAATAATGGTTTTATTAGGCTTACAAAACACTGAAATTAATAAAAAAATGGCGAACAATGTTTAAACAAGGAGAAATCTGCAAACATACATTAATTTGAATATTGAGTGGCAAGCCCATGAAGAACTTCAGAACATGCTCAGTCACTCGTTTAGCCTCAGAACTGAGAAATAAAAAACAAATATCAGACTAGCTGATCACGTTAGATGGTTAACATAAGACATGAATGGAATCTGTATTAAGTGTAAAATATTAAAGTTGTCAATCCTGATTGTGACTTATGAAGCCAGATTCTGTAGGCAGCCTTTCAGCCAACAGGGTCTGTTTTCTCAAAACACAACCATACAGGTGATACTACCTGTATCAGAACTGACCATCTGTGAAATATGAGCTTGGCTATCAATGCAGTAAAGCAGCTAAAGAGGCAATAAACACACCAACAAGTAAAGATTCAAAAATGTAGCAAAATCCAGTCAAACTCGTTTGTCTGACACGTTTTAGTACGTCTGTCTTTCGATAGCTTCGGGACGTTCTTGGAAAAAATAATAAAATAATAATGAAATGAAAATAATTTTGAATTAAAATGTGGTAGACAATAATGTTACTGTAACATTATAGTGCCCATTCAGAATCACCGGTGGTTGTATGTTGTTTGGTCCAGTAATTTGCATAACTAATTAAATCATTACGTAAAGAATTATGTTTGCGTTTGGTTTGCCTTCTGTATCATCAGATTCCAGACTGGCAAGAAATGACAAAAACATGCCAAACTTGATCAAATTCTAATTAATACAATAATTTCTGTTTAGCTGTACAATGAGGATATGAGGTTCATGTGAGAAGTAATTCCTATGAAATGTGCTTGGAAGGGCTTGTTTATATGAACACTCAAATCAAAAGCTACTTTGTCATCATTTTGGCAGTGTATTGGGCCTCAAGCGAGTGTTTTTACTTTCTTTTTTTTTTGCTTTAAATGTCACATTCAGAGTGTGATGGAAGCCCTGGGCCTGGAGCCTGTTGATTTTCTGTGAAATTAAAGGGCACTTTATCAGTTCTCCTGTCAAAGCTTGAGTGGGAGGTTCTCCCATGATGTTCCGCGCTCCTCAGGAGAACATACCTCCTTATTCGAGATTCAAGATTTGCCACATGCATAGTTATACAAGAACAACACGCAGTGAAATGCATCCCGAACTGCTCCTTTTATGACTGTGCAAACATGATAAAACACAAGTATAAATGTTAATTTAGAAGCACAAATCTGAACATTTCTAAAAAAAAATTAGCTCCTGGAAGCAAAAGGAGGGAAAAAGGAGGCAGAGTGGCGATCGCGTCCCATCAGCTTCCGCCGCCGAGCTTTATCCAGAGCGGAGGAAGAGTCCGGGACCGGCGGAGCCTCGTCACTGTCCACCAATCAAAACAGCAGCACACAGGCTTTCCTCACCGGTCTCGCTCAGTTCCTGACGTTACTGCACTCTGGCAGGCCTTATTGTTCGCTTTCCTGCCTCACACTGCGAGTGTCTGGGGTATTAATAACGCTTTTGTCTGCTCTTATGGCTGTTTAGATTGCTTCTCATAACACTGCGGAGAGAATTCCCCCCAAAAAAAGAGCTTCTCAGCGCCTGAGTGTTCATGTTGAACGTGTTGTGTGAGCTTAACCTTATAATGAAGTGAGTTTACAAACTGGAGGCATAACAGTATCAGTCATTTATTCATATGATTCTGCTCTAGACTGAGACTCCAGTCATTTTCTCAGGCAGGATTATTATTAATATTATTCGGAATTCATAAGGATGCAATTATATAAACCCTGTCGCACGTAAATCTTGCGTTCATATTTTTCTTTCACACTATTTGAAAGTGTCAACTCGTGAAGAATGCACTGAAAACAATATTCCAAGAGTACTTCACATGTTACGTGTTACGACACCCAACTCTTTTCCATAAATACGTTTCCGATACGTCTCTTAAACTGCATTGTCAGTGTGTAGGATGACCGTTTTTCTGACAACCACATAAGGAAGAATCTGATCCAAGATTGGTCCTACTGAAGGCTATTTTGTGAATACCATGTCTGAAATAGCTGTGAAGTTGTGTTAATTTGTTGTAAACCACATGCTTTTCTGGCCTTAATGAGGAGCTGGACGAAGTTGGAGGAGGTGAGAGATGTTTTAGTGATTATTTTTATGGAAACAGTTTGGTTAACCTGATATTCGTTGGCAATTTTCGACTCCAGCGCTGAACTCGATGAAAAAATGGAAGGGAAACAATCACTTGATTTTTTTTCCCCCAACTGTTCCTTTAACATTGAAAGCAGTTACTGTTTCTGAGATATGAGTTTTTCTTACGACAGTAATATCCCGACTGAGATTAGACAGCAAATATAATTCCGCACATGATCCAGACAGGCAAGGGTTAACTACAGCATACCTTTCTCCCCTTCGCTGATTGTCTTGTGGCTCGGTGGTTAATGACTGCCTCAATTATGTGCTTTGTGACCATATTTTGGCTCAGTTCCACTGAGACCATTTGAAGTTTCTTCCACCTTCAGAAAGCCAATCATCAGTATAAGAATCCATTGATCTTGACTCACCAGTCAGAATGCAGACTCATCGCTTCCTTACTCCATACATTTGAGCTATTATAATTAGCAATTTGTCTTCAGTCCAGCCATCTGTAGCGTCGTCGTAATGTCTGGATATGGCTCATAATGAATCCAGCTGCCACCATTCACTTCCAGCTCCAGAAAAATACTGTTAATGCTCTTTTATAATGAATAATGCTGATAGTCAGAGTACTATGTGACTATGACTAAAAAAATGCAAAATGTGAAATGTCACTTTTCACAGTAAGTAAGTATGTAGTCGTAGTGTCCAGGATCTTGTCAGCATCTTGTAAATTCTGTAAAATGCATAGTCCCTTTAATACATGTGCGTGATTTGGTCCGGCCTTTTTTCTGCTGTAACTATGCAGTTTCCTTCAGGATTTATGAAGTCACTTCACTGCTTTGTGAGCTCCAGGCTTGGTGTTGTCTGAATTCCTGCCTGTAGCTGTGAAGTTTTTTTCCAGCTCATAGTAAGTCATTCTGTGCCCTAAACCACGTGGACAAGCTTTTTTAAAGAGTAGATGAGTGGAAGATCAGATTTTTTTCACCTAACTATTTCTTTAACATTAAGACCGAACGTCCATCCATCCTTCCATCCATCCATCCATCCACACTGTTTTCTGTCTATACATACAATACCTTTAATGCATTTGTTCATCTATACAGGCAGTCCACCAGCGGTCCAAACATACATGCGTTAGGATGTATTGCATTCCAAGGTCCAATGCAAGCCTCCCTATTTGGTATGGCAAATTAAAATGACTGTTACAGTTAAAGTACTCCAGTTTTCTACTGTTTAAACTGAATAAAGTATAATAAAAATTCAATAGTGAGCTCACAGTGAGGACAGACATTCCCTCCTTTAAAAAATATTGCTTCCTCATGACCTCAATATTGATAACAGAGAGAAAAAACAGTCACATATATTTCCTTGGGACTAAGATATTAGAGTACTACACTTCTTAATGGTGAATGCTGTAATAAACAAACTGGAAACATTTAAATGATAACACTAGGCAGATTTTCAGCCTCTCCTTATTTATTGCTGTATTTTAAAATGTGACTGTATCCGACTGTATTATATTGTCTGTGAAATGTTAAGCCCCTAACATTCATCTTTTCAGTTATCCATCTGTTCAGCAGTCCATCTCTCCATGAGTGCATACTTTATAATGCTCACTGGTTTAAACGCTCACTGGAGGAAAAAAGACTTTTTAATCTCCTCAGTTCCCGAATTGAATGGGGCGACACAGTGGCCTGGAAATTGCTTTGTGTGTCGCTGGAATAGAAACCTAAGGGCGTCTGGTGTGTAGTCACGCCTCCGCCCACCTGGTGATCAGGTGGAGCTGCGTCCAGACAGGAGACGGAGTGCAGACCCTGCTGACACAGGAACCGCGATCCAGACGCTGCTCAGCCCTGTCTGTGACTCACTCAGGCAACTTGCTGCAACAGTGAGTGCCGCAGTAACCAGGATGTGACAGTACGTCAGAGGAGAGAGGCTTGGCGAGGCGTGTGTGTGTGTGAGTGAGTGAGAGAGAGCATGTGTGTGTTTGTGGAAAGGAAAAGCCCCCCTGAGTGCCAGCGGAGGCTGATTTGTTGGTAGTCGGCTGTGGCTGCGGCAGGCACGGACGCGTTCGGGGGGATTTTTAGGCGTTCTGATGTTCACAGAGGAATATGGATGTCTGTCTCCTCGCCAGTCCAGAGTACCCTGCGTCTGCTGGCCGTTTCTGCTCGGAGGTACGTAGGTCCTCACCTGGACAGAGCAGTTTTGCGTGGGGACTTTTACAGGAGCGGTACTGGACCAATGTGTGCGTACGTCATATGTGTCTAACCCATAAAAGGTGTTTGATGTTTGACATGACTGATCCCATGCGAATATTCCCAAACACTTCTAAAGAGCTGCTTAAAGCCGAACTGGATCATTGCTGATTTATGTTTGGTAATGCTGTATTCTTTTTTGTGGTTGCTGGATTGAATTGAGCTGATTTTTTGAAAGTGCTGGGAACGCTGGACTGGGTGTTCAGTGTTGGAGAGCTTTTTTCGGACTGTGTGCAGGGTGTGGTGTACTACAGTGGAACTGGGCTGATAATAACAGCCTGACGCTTTGATGGTGTGTGTGTGTGTGTGTGTGTGTTTGTGTGTGTGAGAGAGAGAGAGAGAAAGAGAGAAAGTGGTGCTCTGGTGAGTCCTAATGTTTGACATGTTTTACAGCCGTCCCATGTCTCTGTTAGAACTCTGTCTCTAAAGTCTCTAGCGGTGACATGTGTATGATCAACTTTCACAGTCTTTCACTTGAGGATGGCTGCAAGTGTGTGTGTGTGTGTGTGTGTGTGTGTGTGTGTGTGTGTGTGTGTGTGTGTGTGTGTGTGTGTGTGTGTGTGTGTGTAAAATACCAATCAGCCACAACATTTAAGCCACTGACAAGTGAAGGAAATAACATTGATTGTCTTGTTACAGTGGTATTTGTCAGGGTGTAGGACACTGGGGTGGAAAAACAGGGAAGCTGGAGAATCTGAGCGACTTTGGCAAAGGCCAAATTGTGATGGCCAGATGACTGAGTTGGAGCTTCTCCGACTGACAGGTCTTGTGTGTTACCAGACCAAAAATGGACCGAGGAAGGACAACCGAAGACCCACTACCGGGTCAGTGATGTACATAGGGAGCAAAGTCTACCCCATCTGGTCTGATTCCACAGAAGAGCTGCTGTAAGACAAATTGCTTAAAAGATTGGCTGGTTTTTATAGAAAGGTGTCAGAACACACAGTGCATTGCAGCTTGGTCTGTAGAGAACTGCAGAGCCACAGACCAGTCAGAGTGCCCATACAGACCCCTGTCGACCTGCAGGACCACGAAGCAATGAAGGAAGGTGGTCTGGTCCGATAACTGACCTTACCTGGATGGCCGAGGGTGTGTGCATCACTTAACTGGGGAACAGGGTGCACTGTGGGAAGAAGGCGAGCTGGTGGAGGCAGTGTGATGCTCTGAGTAATGTTCTGCACAGAAACCCAGGGTCCTGCATTCATGTGCATTCACTTTCTCCAACGACCTGAACGTTGTTCATCTCCTCATGGCAACAGCAGTCCTGAGTGGCAGTGTCATTTTTCAGCAAAATAATACCCTTCTGCACTGCAAAGCATTATTTGTGAGTAGTTTGAGGATTATGACGGAGTTTAAGGTCGCCAGTCCATCGCAGAGCAATTATCACAGTTCTTGCTGTGATTATATCACACATTTGACACTGCTGAGTCACTGCCCTGTGTTTTTACACCCCTAATACTGTGGCAAAGGACTGTGTACAGTTGTGTTAGCTCAGTTACGACCAATCATCTGTTCTGTTCCCCTGCTGTGTGTGTGTGTTTATGTTCAGTGCCAGAGGAAACGCCCCTAATCTGTCCTTTAATAACATGGGAACATAAACAGACGAGTTGGGGATGCAGATAGAAAAATGTTTTTTTGGGGGAAATTGGTGGAATTTCCTTTAAACAGTTTTCACTTACTGTCTCCTTACTCATGAAACAAAATGTAAGTAACTTCTCAAACCAGAGCGTCTTCGTAGCTTCGCTGACGGGGTTTTCCACTCTTGCCAGTTTTATCTGTCAAGGGTTTTATAGTCAAACTATCCTGGTTGTACTTCTGCCCTGCTTTGACACACCTGATCCAACTTATCAGTCATTAACAGGTCTGTCCTGAGTTGGAGTGGGTATGTTGTAGCAGGAGAGCAGATCATTCCCAGCTAGTTCAGTGGGTAGTAAGTGGCATTCTACTCCAGGGCCAGGACTGGGAACCACTGGTCTAATCATGGAGTCCAGTCTTCAGTAGCATCCTGTGAACTGTTTTTGACTCTCAGATGCCCTGAGAAGTTTGTTGATGGCTTCAGTGTCAGCGTTTTTTTGCTGTAGTGGTTCACTCCACCTCGTTTTTAATTTGTAGTTTTTAATTCACAGTTAAAGCTGTGTTGCTCACAAAGTGGCGGATGTGGAATTTCATTGTGCAACATGGTTAAATCAAACTCTACTTTATAGCCCATTTATCTGGTTTAGCTCACATAGATGTGGTGTGTGTGTGCGTGTGTGCGCGTGTGTGTGTGTGTATCTGTCTGTCCCTGAGGTCATGCTCTCCAGTCAAAACGAGCAGAGCTGAGCTCGCCAAAGTTTAGTTTTGTGATGTCACTGAAAAGCAAACTTGTGTTGGACTGCTCTAGACTGAAAGTCGTATTCAGTATTTAGTACAGCACCTTCAGTGTAATTTATGAGCTGATTTTGACCTTTTCTTTATTACTATGCAGGGTTATTATTTAATAGAGTCTATACAGTTACATGTTACAGATTTAAATAAGTGTTGAGATGGCCAGTGCATGAACTACATTTCTTACTGTGTGGTGTGCCATGCTTTTTAAAGAATTGTGTTACTGTAGCCTCCCTATAGAGTGTCTCTTCGAGGCTTAACTGTGACGAGTTTATTTTTAGGACCCACTTTAAAAATAATGTCCCAAAGCATAAGTACAGTAATTAATGTAAGTCCTCTTCTCTCTCCATATGTCTCTTGTGCAGAATATGACAGACACCTAGCGCACGGCAAAGGCATGGCGACGGCGTACCTGGACCCCAACCTGAACCACGCCTTAGCCGGTGGGGCCAAGTCACGCCTCAGCACGGGAACGGAGCGTGCCCCTGGGGCCCCAGACCGGGTCCTCAAAGTCTTCCACCACTTCGAAAACAACAATGAGCACAGCACATGGTCCAGCAACATCCGCCATGGAGACGCCACGGACGTCAGGGTAAGAGAACATTCAAATACATGTAAGGACTAGGTAACATGACCAAAAACCTTAAAATATACAATACTGTGCCAAAGCCATGGGCAGTTGTGAAAATTGTGAAACACTATTTGTTGTTTTTCAAATAAAAATGCTATAAACCATTAGAAAAATATAAGTTAACAGATAAAAAGTTACTAATGTCTTGGTTTCTGACTTCAATTCCAACAGCTGCAGCACCCAATTGAATTTGATGAAGGATGGATTAACTAAACTGTGGATTGGATGGTATTACTATAAATACTGAGCTTTGTCCAGGAAAAGTCTGGAAATTGTTAATCTTACTCACAATTCAAGTCACAATTCAAACCTCTTTTTATTACACAGGATTTTAACTCTTCTAACTGCCTCACTGTTTTGTGCTGTTGCTAGTGAACGGCTAGAGTTCTTCTAGTAGTGACTGGTGCTAACACAGGATTGATCAGTCAATGGCTTAAGCATTTTACTGAAAACAGTAATGATGCGCATTATTGATATTAGAAAATAAAGGTCTCACATTAGCATTGTTGTTTTATCACCCAGGCCTACTAAGCTACCCTACCCAGCCATTACCTTCACAGCCGCAAATGTTTTCTCATCTCAGTGTTTTCCCTTCTTGTCATAAGTCATTAATTACTGTTTTATTCTAGCTGAGGCAGTACCTGTTATTTTCTGCGCCCATGCTGTGCAAAAGAGGTTGTGAACTAAAGCCCCATATACTTGTGAATTATTTAGTTTAGAGAGTAAGCTCAGCATCCCTTAACATGTGCATTTCCTTTTACCGTCAGTTCCATAACCCTAAACTGCTTTGGCTGGGCTTCGCATTGTTTACGGCTGGGCTTTCAGAACTCTCCTCTCAAACAGTGAGCAGTTAGGGCTTCAAAGTTTACTAATTACAAGCTGCCCTCCACTGAGGTGTCATTGTTGGGCTTTTGTGTGTGTGTGTGTGTGTGTGTGTGTGTGTGTGTGTGTGTGTGTGTGTGTGTGTGTGTGTGTGTGTGTGTGTGTGTTGTGGCACGCTATGGCACGTCCCCTCTCCCTCCAGGTGGATGGATGTGGTTGGGCCGCTTTGAAGCTCTGTTCTCTCCAGTCTCTCTCTCTCTCAGAATGTCTTTTTCTTTCCTTCCCCCTTCAGTGGGAAGTTAAGTATTGAATTCATTAGCGGCTCAGATCTCCTCGTTTCCTGACTCTGAAAGAGGGAGTTGAGCCTTCTTTCTGAGGAGCAGATGCTGTATTGATCAGCGGGCTTCACCGAGGCGCTTGTTGAATACACATCCGCTGGACGGATACAAACATCTTGTTCCTCTTCCTCAGACGGTCCCTGATGGGTTCTTGAATGTCCAGTCCTGCTCTGTCTACATCAGTGCAGCTCTTCCATCCTGCTGTAATCACACACCGCCTGTTCGCAACCTGTTGGCTTTCTTGACTCTACGTGAAAAACCGAATTGGCTTTGTTTCAAACGCACCCCCATGTCGTCAGCCAGACGTGTGTGTGGTGTCTGGAATTTGGTTGTCTGAGTGCTATTTACACTACCGCAAAGATACCATAGATCACATCTGCATCGTGCCGCCGAGAACAAGTTAAGCAGAGGGTAAGCAGAGCTTGCAGAGGCTCGCAGAGACCACGATGTGCACACCTCCAAAATCCCAGCTATGCCTTGTGCCAAGCTCCAGGCTGTGTGCCGAAAAGTTGATTGGCTCTTCAGTGCCATCGTGGGCAGCGTGAGACCTCAGCACTGCTTGTCCGGTAACCAGAACTTGCTTCATATTCAAAAAATTCAGTTTTAAAAAGGGATTGAGGATAGAAGCAGGAAAAAAGCAATGCACAAGAAAACAAAGAAATGAGCGAAAAAAGGAAAGCTGAAAAGTCTTCTGGCTCGTCCCCTGTAGGTAATCAGACAGAGCCCAACTGTCTTCAAGCAGGAGAGAGACTGATTAGACGCACAGGTTAGGAGTCTGGTTGCTGAGGCCTGGCTGTCTGAAAGACACTGCTCGTATTAATTGCCACTCTATATGCTGATTCATGGTGGAGTGCTCTTATGTTAAGGTCTGGCGGGGCGCCAAAGCAAACAGGCCCAGAGCGCGGTGACTTCATTAGTCTGATACGGCTTTGATTAGGCCATGTGCGTGTCTTCTGTGTGACAGCTTCGGCTCGCCTGCCTCAGCTCGTGCCTCACTCTCTCCGAGTGTGTCTGACGTTTCTGCGCCTCAGTCTGTCTTCCCTCCGCGGTTTAACCACTTCAGATCAGATTGCTCCAGAACGTCAGATAATTTGGAAACTGGTTAGAATGCATATTATTAATTTTAATTATTACAAACCCACTGGCTGCACAGTGGCACAAAGTAATATGTGGTTGTTTGATTAGTTTTGGCTGTTTAATAGAAACAGGCTAGATGAATCATGCAGATGCACAGAGGGTCAGCACTGACGTCACTTTCCCAAAGGAACACGCCCCCTCAGTCAGACTGAATGACAAAACATGCTGCAACATGGCTGCTTTTTAAGGAGGAGAAACTATGAAACGAAATGATTATCTGCTTAAATTAAAGGCAGTTGGGCTCTGCAGTGATCCTTATGTCTTACCACAGAACCAAAGGTTTCCTGACATTGCTTTGGACCTGATTTAAATGCTGGGGAAATATACAAAGCAAGGCCTGAAGGCGTGCAAACAATAAAGATCAGGATTCCTTAACTAGCCTGAAGCAAAGTTAGACCCAGTTGAATATGTAAGTGATGGCTAAATGTCATCCAGTACTTCCAAGTATGGATTAGTAACTTTAGTGTTTCTTTGGTAAGTTGTAAGGATCAGTGTTAAGTTTATCTTTATTTTACATTTCATTACAGTCATTTAGCAGACGCTTTTATCCAAAGCGGCTAACAATATGAGGACACATCCAAGTTCCAGGACAATGTAAACGGATTATTATTTATTATACACAGATTATAAGTTTCTCCCAGCCCAATTTTCAGTTGTTTCTAAACACTGTAGCAGTTTATTTGCTTTTCTTTTCTTTCGCTTTCAGTAGTCTGTAAAAAGATGGCTCCGATATCTTGTTGCATCATGACACATCTTTCATAATTCAGAAGTATTTTTTTTGGAGGGGGTGTATTTTCATGGCGTTTGAGCTGATTGCTTATGCAACCATTCAGTGAAAGTGACCCCTTCTGGCCCTCAGTGGGTGTAACCTCAGTGACCTCTGCCTATGTCCCCTCTTCAGGCCTGTGTTTTTTTGAATGTCACAACACGAGCAGCTCTCTTTGACAGTGTATGGTCTCTGCTCAGTGCTTGTTGTAGCCAAGGCACTCCATAATGTCAGATCAGTCAGCGTTACTGTCACGCTTGCCTCCGGCTCGCAGTGGCTTCAAGATGAAGTCTAATGATACGGACGTAAATTGTTTTTGTTCCTAATTGAGCATCACTGCAAATGAGTTTTTGAATCATTACTGTTTTATGAATATGTTCTGTGGGAGTTGAGTGCATGCAGATGCTTTTTGTAGTGCAGAGAATAACGGATTTGAAGTGAGATGTTGGATTTTTAATAATGCTGGAGGCTCCAAAAACTAATCAGAGCTCTAACCCTGTTAGGAAGGAACTAAAGCAACAACATTGGATGGATGTGTAAGAAGACCCAAATGTCTTTCTCTACTTTAAAGTATGGATTAGTAACATTAGTTTAAAGTGAGGACTAGTAATTGTAATTGACTAGGACTTGTAAAACCATCCCATCCCCCTCAAAAAAGAAACATAGCCCTTTAGATAGTAGGAATTCAGTCAGGAATCAAATTAAGATGAGCAGTCTGTTCACAGCTGGTGTCCTAACTGATCACAGGCCTTAGGCATTAGCCTGATAGTCAGATAGTCAGAGATTAAATCTTGGCAAAGCCAGGCTTAACATTTAATTTTTATAATGGTAGCTTTTGACATGCTCTTTATTTGGTATACCAGCAGCTTGCTACCAAATTTGAATGATGTTTGCTGTCTAATGCTGTGTAATGTTGTGTAATGTTTGGTGTATAAATGGTGCCTTTTCTCATGGCTCCTATTTAAGTGCCGGTTTGATGGTTAAGTTGAATTTTAAGGGATGAGTGAAATGGGGTTTGTATTTGTTAATAGATACCTGTCAGTGTTTTTGTAGAGAATGCTTTTGTTGTTTTGCAAATGCATGTTCCTTATACAAAAAGGGATTAATTTAAGCCAAAACAAGGCATATCCAGACCCCAACTGACGTGAAGTGAAGTGAATTATATTGATTATATCATTAAAGTCATGTTTGTATATTACGGATGGGATGTATTAGGCTGCAAGTAAAGAGTCCGTTCTTGAAGCTGGTGTGTTTGAAGCCTGAAAAAATGGTTTAAGTGTGAGGCTCTGAGAGACTTTAACAAGGACCAAGTTGTGTTGGCTGAGCGGCAGGTCTTGTGGAGGGTTCCTAGTGTCCAGTGTTTGGTTCCTAGTGTCCGGTGGTTGGTTCCTAGTGTCCGGTGGTTGGTTCCTAGTGTCCGGTGGTTGGTTCCTAGTGTCCGGTGGTTGGTTTCTAGAGTCCGGTGGTTGGTTTCTAGAGTCCAGTGGTTGGTTCCTAGAGTCCGGTGGTTGGTTCCTAGTGTTCGGTGTTTGGTTCCTAGTGTCCGGTGTTTGGTTTCTAGAGTCCGGTGGTTGGTTTCTAGAGTCCGGTGGTTGGTTTCTAGAGTCCGTGTGGTTGGTTTCTAGAGTCCGTGTGGTTGGTTTCTAGAGTCCATGTGGTTGGTTTCTAGAGTCCGTGTGGTTGGTTTCTAGAGTCCGGTGGTTGGTTCTTAGTGTCTGGTGGTTGGTTCTTAGTGTCCGGTGGTTGGTTTCTAGAGTCCGGTGGTTGGTTTCTAGAGTCCGTGTGGTTGG
>JBBPCY010000142.1:4121596-4137270 GCA_037974405.1 Brachyalestes nurse | reverse complement strand
GGCCAGTCAAGTTCTTCCACACTGAACTCCTCCAGCCACGTCTTTATGGAGCTGCTTTGTGTTCTGGGACACAGTCAAGCTGGAATAGAAAAGGTTCTTCCCCAAACTGGGTCCACAGAGTTGGAAGCATGGCGTTGTCCAGAATGTCTTGATCCGCTGAAGCATTAAGATTCTCCTTCACTGGAAGTAAGGAACCTGAATTCAGTCATTAAGAGGTCCCAGTACTTCTGTCCATATAGTGTATCCTGACCATTCAAGTGATTTATGAGTGATTTATGAAGTTGTGTGTCCACTTTTTTGTCACATAGCTCAGCATTGTTAAACTTTTGTTTGTTTGGTTGCTTTTTATAGTTGAGGTCGTTTTTACAAGTAAGAAAATACAACCTGGACCTGGCAACCCTCATTCTGTTCGCCTACCAGTTGAGCACAGCATTGGCGTACCTGGAAAGCAAGAGATTTGTGCATAGGTGAGTGAACATAGTCCCTGAAAATGAACTGATTCACCTCTGACAGCATGGTCATTGGTTCCAGATGAGTAATTTCTACATTTTGTATTCATGTGACTCTGTCTGTTTTTTACAGGGACATTGCTGCCAGGAATGTGTTGGTGTCTTCCGCAGACTGTGTGAAACTAGGAGACTTTGGGCTCTCCAGATACATGGAAGACAGCTCCTATTATAAAGGTAATAAGTCAACTAACCACAACTCTAACGAGTCTAAAACCATCACAAAAACATGCCATTCAAGCTTATGCTTATGATATAGCACCCCCTTGTGGCACATAATAATGCTGCACCATGAATAATAATTCTGTTGTATAGTGGGAATGATTAATCTGTGCTTTTTTTTTTTTTAAATTTACTCAGCCTCCAAAGGGAAACTGCCAATCAAATGGATGGCACCAGAATCCATTAACTTCCGTCGCTTTACCTCAGCCAGTGATGTGTGGATGTTTGGTAGGTTTTAATATTTTTCACATGTTTCACATGAGCTCCTCAAAATTGTTGCATGTAGTCTTTTTGAAACAGCTGTTACATCTTAAATAAAATATTTCACAAACACATTTTATAGTGTGTTATAATGCTTTAAATGAGTAATGTTATTGATATGCTATTTTCATATGCCTGTTTAAAGTAGAACTGAACTATTAGAAATGTCTTATTAACTTGGTTTTCCTACCATAATTGAACAATCAGTCTCTTTCTTCTTTTCTCTCTCACAGGCGTGTGCATGTGGGAGATCCTGATGTACGGCATTAAGCCCTTCCAGGGGGTGAAAAACAACGATGTGATTGGGCGGATAGAGAACGGCGAGCGTTTGGCTATGCCCCACAACTGCCCCCCCACGCTCTACAGCCTGATGACCAAGTGCTGGGCGTACGACCCCAGCAAGAGGCCGCGCTTTACTGAGCTCAAGACCCAGCTCAGGTTAGTCTGTGTTCAACATCCATATACATCTCTACACAGTCACTACAGATCTGTATGTATAGTGCTGCTTAATTCCAAATTATCTACTTTTTCGAAGATGTTATACAGTAATCCCCCAGTTTTATGCGGATCAGGACTCGCGGTTTCGGTCACACGCATATTTTTTTTTTGAGAACCGAATTCATAGTTTTACGCGTAAATCCCCACATTAACGCGAAAGCTGCAAATATTCTCAAATATTCTCTTTGTGGCAATAAATATATTTTGTCTGGATGTTTTCACACAAGGGGACCTGTTCACCTCGCTGCGGTGTCCCAGTACTTTTGTCCCGCGACCTTCCGAGTTGCATATCAAACTCCACAGTTCAGTAGATCTCCAGAAGACCTTTCCAACAAGCCCTCATTTGTATTTTTAGCCCAAGTACATCAGGTTTCATTCTCCGAATCTCGGCAGGGAATTTAAATTAAAATACAGGTTTACCTTGAAAAGAGGCAAGTACTGGTTTACCTTTACATTTTTTTCAAGGGTAATGCATTAAACTGAGTTTAAAATGAAATTAAAGTGTTCTGGGAGCATGTTTGGGGGCATACTTGGAGTTTATACTATTAAAAATAGGCATTTTTTGGCTTTTTTTTTTAACCAAAACACAACAACACGGTTTTTCCACTCTACTCGGGTGCTCATGGAATGTAACTCCCACTTGTTGCATTCAGCAACAAGAGCATTAGAGTTCAGGTTCTGATGCTGAATATTTAGCTTTAGGATCGAAATCTTCTGCTGCCTTCAAGTAGCTTCATTCCCTGAGTAGAAGGTCTGTCTGGGCACTGATGGACATATAGGGTGTCTAAGTATTATTTCTATAGGAGGAATGCTCTTGGGTTTTATGAGAAGAGAAATGGTTGACTGAGTTCTCCTTTAAACACCAGAGGTCGCTGTTTTATTGTTGAAGACAAAGGCCACTTGCGAGTGTGGAACCAGAATTCTTTGTCTGGAAACGAAGTGGTATTTCTCTAAATAGAAACAGTTAAATAGAAGGAGACAAAGACGAAGAACAAATGGAAGTAGAAGGAGGAGTGTAGTTTTGGCAAGATCCTCACGCGTTTGCTGAGGGCTAGAGTTGGGGTTGTCATCTTTGGACTTGCAGAATGCAATGAGATGACCAGAGTATCATGGAAACAGAGTTGTCTACTCGGCCCATGGCCTCAGAGGCTGCCAGCCCCTCCTGGTTAACCTCTGGCTGGGAGCTGAGGGAGCAGGCCGGGTGCAGAAGTGTTTTAACACCAGGCTGCTTCACACAAGCGCCACCCAAACAGGGAGGACTGGGTGAGGGACACTGTTGGGATGGTGCTGGAAATATGTAAATATGTAAATCGATTGGTCTTTCCTTTATGTTTACTGTTGAAGTTTTTGTTCCAACCAAAGCTTTAAAAGAACTTTAAAAATCTCTCCAAATCATGAAGGTGCTTTTTACTCCTGTTTTGTCAGCTTTTATTGTTACCAGTATATCATAGTGTAAGATACCACAAGGCCAAATAAGCTTCAGTTACATCCTCAAAGCTAAAATAGCTTTCTCGTTCTGAAACAGTCCTTTCATCTCTCTCTCTCTCTTCCCTGTCTCCCTGCAGCACTATCCTGGAGGAGGAGAAGGCTCAGCAGGAGGAGAGGTTACGTATGGAGATGAGGCGTCAGGTCACCGTGTCCTGGGACTCAGGTGGCTCTGATGAGGCTCCCCCAAAGGTAAACCTTCATCCAACTGCTACACTGAGCTTTATGTTTGACTGCCCATTACAGAAGATACAAATGAACTTAGCTTATCATCATTATTGCATTTGCAGTAAATGCCACTGAGTGAAGCTATTTAATGGGGTAAACTTGAAGATGGTTATGTAATTGTCTTGAATGTGCTGGGAATCTTCATTATACCATGTACCGATGGCAAAATGGACCTTTTGTTTTTACCTTGTTAGCACATGCCTTTGGTCATGTGAGCCTGGTCATTCTCAACACTTGAATTTTCATTTCTCCATAATCTTCAGGTGTTCAGGTGTTTTGCACACCTACACATGCCTTCTGATGTTTGATTACATCACAAAGTGCAGAAAAAATTAATATTACTAATAATGTAGAACGATAACCCTCCCCACTCATCACCCCCACCTGTCATTGAGTTAAAACGTTGGTATTTGATTTTATTTCTAGCTGCATGTACACATAACTTGGCTCTGCCAGTTTCTTGGCTCTGCCTCTTTCCACAGGCACTGCTCTGTCACTCTCCTCTCTGGATTTACTGTCTTTCACTTTCACTGTCCGTTTTTGGAGCGGTTGTAAAATAATCACTTGTTTCAGTAGGTTTACACGGAAGACTGTTCATGAGTTCTTGTGTGGGTTATTTGATCTAAAGGTTTTCTGTCTTGCTTCTGTCTTCCATTTACCTCTATGGACACTTAGGCCTTCTATGGCTAACAGAGTTGGTTTCACTGTCTGTCAATAATCTTGATCAAGAAGGCCTTCTCTCGTTATTTATGCCCGTAAAGACTCTCTTTTCTTTCTCTCCGGGTCGACCTGAGGGGGACGGGGTCCCCTCTTGGTTCCTTCCTCCAGCTGAGGGAGTTTTTCCTCGCCTCTGTCGCCTTTGGCTTACACACTAGGGGCTCGGACCTGGACTCTATAAAGCTGCTTTGTGACAACTTGGTTGTAAAAAGCGTTATATAAATAAAATTTAATTGAATTGAATGATCGGGCACTCATGCTTAAACACTGGCCACATCCAGATTAATGATAACGGGACAGTTTTTGTCTTCTATGTTTGCTTTGGAAGCATAAGAAAGCTGAAAGCATTGTGAATGCTAACTGATTAGACTGTACACGGTCAACATTTTAGAAATTTTTGGATAAACAGACATCAGTGACATCAGGCAGGTTCCTGCAGAGCATCTGGATCTGCCTTCGTTTTCCTTTCAGGATGCCTGCTTTTCACCATCCGCTTAAGTCCAGATGATTAAAATCATGTCCTCACCAGACTAATATTCCCCCTAAATATCCTGTTTCATTGCTTAAGGAAGAAAATGTTCTGATTTCTAATACAGTTTGTATGTAAAGCACTAATTTTCTGAAAACATAAATTGTTTAATATACCTTATGAATGGTGTTAGGGTTAAAAATTTCCAAAATGTTCAAAACTTCCCAGTTTATACAGCCTATATATGAAGATTTAGATTCTCTAAAAGCAAATGTCTGCAAAGTCTGTTAACCACAATTTACTTAATTCACACTGAAATGATAGAGTGCTGCAGACAGTCTGTAGGCAATTATATGTGGAGTGTACCATTTCATGGCCTTCATAGGATCCACACACCTGAAAGAAGTCTCTGAGATTGAATTTCTTCAAGAATTTTGGTCCGAAATTTCATTTTGTACTTTCCCGAGCTGAGACAACACAGAGCAAAGGTCTATATAAATCAGTCTTAAAGGCACAGTATTAAAAACAGCCTATTTACTGCTGCGAGAGGTCAGAAAATGGTCAGATGGAAAATAGTCAGTGTCTGTTTTGGGTAAGTAAAACCACAAAGACTTCATAAGTTAAAAAATAATAATAATTAAACAAGAATTCGCAGAATATTTAAGTTATAGGAGTTAATAATGCAGTAATGCTGCAGGAGTTAGGAATCCGTTTTCCAACTGAAAAACCTCTTATTGATAAATGGTGTAGACTCAGTGCAGAAAAAGAAGCAGTGTGTGCTTTGGCACAGTGTGTTGCCGCGTGTCTCCTCCGTCTTTTCCATCCTATCTCTTAGAATGATGTGTTCTTGTGTGTTCTCTAGCAGAGAGCCCATTAATGCAGTGAAACCAGGACCGTAGAGGTGAACCAGCATGTGTGTGGTGTTGTGGGTGAAGACTTCTGTTCAGTTCAGAAGTGCACTAGATACAGCTGATCTGATGAAGCTGCACTAATGACCATAGTTGTGGGTGGTTGTGAATGTCTGTAAAAGACTTCAGAGCCAGACAGAAGTTCATGATTAATCGTGCTGTGTGTTACGAAACGCACTTTTTGGACACATTTGAGACGCGTCTCTCTCCGACTTTAACCGCCTTTCTGGCTGAGCTGTGTTTACTTTCGACAGCGTTACATAACAGACACATTCTGTGTAGTGCGTCATTCAGAACAGCCCGTCTTCTCCTTCCACTGAGCCTCTAATACCCCTCACAGCAGATCCGTGGAAGCCCTGATCATTACGAAAGGTCCTGCAAGGCCTTCAGTTAGCATGACATTTCAAAATTTGTCAATATTTTATATTTCCCAAATGGTTTTCAGTCTTGTTGCTGCTGCTGTGTGTGTGTGTGTGTGTGTGTGTGTGTGTGTGTGTGTATTACAATGATGTGTAATCTTGACGTCACCATTTCTTTATTTCCGAATGAATTATTTTATTATTTACTATTTTTCATTGGAATAGTTCAGTGCATCATAAAATCACACCATCTTCTAAAGAAAAAACACTGAACTATTTATGGGGTAGTGAATGAAATGTTCCATATTTGCAGAACAGCATTAGAAGTCTTATATTGCCACAGTTGAATTGTCACCTAGAGGTGCATCATGATACTTTTTTAGTGTATTTTAGTAAAGGATGTTCAGTAAATTGCTGCTTTGTTGTATAAAAGTAACATTCTGCCTCAATCTTTTGTTTCCTGCAGCCCAGTCGGCCTGGTTACCCCAGTCCCCGGTCCAGTGAAGGTTATTTCCCCAGCCCTCAGCACGCAGGCCAGCACAACCACTACCAGGTAATTAAACCAGCCCCACCAGCCCCACCAGCCCCACCAGCCCCACCAGTCCCACCAGTCCCACCAGCCCCACCAGTCCCACCACTCCCACCAGCCCCACCAGTAACGCATTCGTCATTCCGCTCTTTATGGCTGTGGCCAGGCTATCAACCCAACCACCAGCTGTCATTTTTTATCATTAACATCATTTTTTCTGCTTCGTGCTTTTATAATTTGTGGGAGTGAGTCTGTGTCACTATTGTTTTATACACTATTGACCAGCACTGGATTCAAAATCCCAGACAAAACAATGTTTGGAGAAAGTCAGGAGTGAAGCTGCTGTAATACAGCACATAGAAAAGCTGCTCTACACACACTACTGCGCTTACAACACACACACACACACACACACACACACACTACTGCAATAGTTCAGAAAAGAATAGACACCTGTGCATGTTACACACACACACACACACACACACTGCCGCAAACTGTACAAGCAGTGAACAGAAACAAAGGGAAAAGCGGTCTCTTATTTTTTCCATGGCTATAATTAACTTTTTTCTCTCTAATGGACCAAACTTGAATTTTTCCTCACCGCACAACTGAAGGTTTGTAGGTGTGCACCAATGTTTCTGTAAAAATTAAGAGTATTAATAGGAAGTTCCTCTCTTTGCTGAGCCTCTGCTCTTCTGAAAAGGCTTTACACTGGATGTTGAAACATTGCTGTGATGGTTTGATTGCATTCAGCCACAAGAGCAATAGTGAGGTCAGCCACTGATGCTGAGTTTTTACATTCCAGGTCAGAAACGCAAACCTTACTAATCTCAGAGTTACTGGACTGAGCTCCGTCACTCCAGAGCAGGCTTGCTATTAGTCATGATCCCCTTAGGCCAGGGGTGTGGAACTCCAGTCCTGGAGGGCCGTGGTCCGGCACGTTTTGGTGATTTTCTCTGCTCAGAAACACCTAGTTCACCTCAACAGTTAATTGTCAGGTTTAGTGAATGTGTTTGAGGAGGAGAACTATCAACCTGTGCTGGAGCTTGACTCCCCTGCCTTAGGCTGCTGTGAAGTGATGCATGGTCCTTTTATCTAATTTCTGGCTCACACATCTTTAAAACGAGTGGGGAGATTTGGTGGAAAGTGCAGTTTTAAAATTTTGGTCCTTGTAAGTGTTTGTAAGTGCATTTGAATCTTAAAAAGTAGTGTACAGCCTTGTTTTGCAGGAAAAAGAACCATCCTTTACAGTTTTGCTGTGTTTTTGTCATTTACGGACATCGAAACAAACAAAAATGAGCTGGAAGTGCAGACAATTTTGTGATTATATAATTAAAATAAACATAAACAAGGCAACATGTTGGCTGTGGGCCTGTAAAGGCTCCACCTTGGCCCAGTGCCCGCGAGGCCGGTGCCCGCTGTGCCAGGTCAGCAGAAGAGGAGTGAGCTCAGTTAAGCTGTTTCACAGCCCTGCAGTGCCTCATAAAGTAGCCTGACAGCAGCCATTTCCTGCAGACTCTTTTAAGACTCCTGGCGTTGTCCAATCGAGATGGAATTTGTCTGCCAAAAAAAACCAAAAAAAAAACAACAATAATATTTCCCCTCCTAATTCTGCCGTTATCACTTCAATGTGAGCTCACTTTTTGACCGTAAAAGGCCTGTGCGTGAAAAGCCTGGGCATTGCTTGGTTATTTTTGTCTCGGTTCATTTAATGCCTTTTACTGAAAAGGAGAGAAGGAGACCAGACTACAGGGGTCTCCCCTGGGTCTCGGGGAGGGTCAGAGATCCAGCACATTTCAGCAGTGGTTTATACCATTGATGGAGCTGAAGGGGGGGACTTTATCTGGTTCCCCGTTTTAACTGTGAAAACGTCTTTAAGCCAAAAGAGCTCCGTCTGGAAGTGAGAATAGGAAACCCCGCTGGAATGTCTCTGTGTGGTGATTGGGTTTAGTTGGCGTCGGAGCTTGTTTTGACCTGTGCTTTGCTCTTTTGAAGGTATCCGGTTACCCCGGCTCTCACGGCATGCCCTCCATGCCCGCAGGAGGATACCCAGCCCAGGCTTCTGTTCTCGACCCACACGAGACCTGGAACCACCACAGACAGGACGTGCCCATGTGGTCTCCTAACATGGAAGTGAGTGTCAACTCCTGATCTTAAAGCTTTATTTTTTTTTATGTTGTGTGTTTATATCTAGGAATGGCTGAAGACTGATATGTGAACATTTTCTGTTTTTATTTTGCCTTGTATGTACCTTTTATGACAAATTTACAATGGTTTTTGAAAATGTTCTTTTACAGCAATATCATCTATTAGACCTATTAGACCCACATCGATTATTTCACTGTTATTAAATGATTAAATGTGATGATTTTTTTTCCAAAGAATTTTTCGTTCAAATTCACATCACTGTAAAATGAAGCTGCCTGTTACTATGCTGATCCATGTTTGTGTAAATGTTAGTACCATCCATTAGTCACTGCACCTCAGGCACAGTTTGTTGATATTAAAGGAGAGTTATTCAGGTAAGATTGTGTGTGTAATGCTCTGTTGCAGAGAAGAATGGTACACAGTGCTGATGATGGGAACCAGATATCTGAAGAATTTAAAAAACGCGTCAGTTTTTTTTTTCCTTTTCTCCCTGAAATGTTCTCCCCAGTTATAGTCACGCCAGCACTGGGAGGGTAAAGGCTAGAACATGCTTGCTAATGGAAGAACTGCCATTAATGCAACATCACCGGACGACTCCAGTTCTTTTTACATGAGCTAGTAGACATCTCCACTGGCTAGCATCATGCTTAGTGATGGGGAAGAGGGAGGGTCATCCTTTCTAACCGGAGGGAGAATAGACAGTGATGCTCCTTTGGACTCTGGATCTCTTCACAGAAAGAGACATTGTTTCAGTTTGGAGATACTGGGGATATTAAAATATGTTTTACCACTTTTTTACATTACATATTAAAGCTCAGAAGACACGTAGGTTCACTTGTGGTTTGGGATGGCAAATAAAATGGCTGTTTGTGTTTGTAACACTATGACTCCTGGTTCCCATCACTGCCACTGTAAAGAAATTTGAGTTGGTACGTTTCTTTACAGCAATTCATTTTATATCAAACCAGTCCACACGATCGTACAGTAAATGTACATTAAATGATGGGTAATTTTAGAAAACGTGGTGTGGTTCCCCTTTAAGACCAGGCAGAGATTAGCTAGTCATAGTTTTAGCCTCAGTTCTTCTACTTTATTATAGAGATTTTGACCTGGACTTTAATTTGGGGACAGTTTCTCTGTACTTTTCAACCTCTGACTAAAAAACACATGAACACAACTTGACTGTGAATAGTTCCGCCACAAACTGTTTTAAAGTGCAGGACTGGAGGGAGCTACTCCCACTCTAGAGCTAGCAGTAACGTGTGTGTGTGTGTGTGTGTGTGTGTGTGTGTGTGTGTGCGCGTGTGTCAGGACGGAGGTGCTCTGGACATGCGGGCGCTGGGACAGAGTCTGCCGCCCCACCTGATGGAGGAAAGGCTGATGATGCAGCAGCAGCAGATGGAGGAGGACCAGCGCTGGCTGGAACATGAGGAGAGCTTCCTGGTACTGTCAGATCATTTCTGTGTTCTTCTGCTGTACCTGCAGTTTTCCTTCTCAGACTACATCACACAGTACAGTACAACTGAGATTAAATTTCTCACACAGACTAACTTCAGTAGCCTCTTTGTCTTTCCCCTGGCACAGAAAGAGCCCTGGGCTTAACCCTCATTAGAGCACAGGTGGGGTTTTGTGCCTTTTTTTATTCAGTGAAAACTGATGAAACTGTGATACACCTTTGTGTTCAACAAACAAGGCTGTAAATCTGGAGTGGATTGTGTGTGTGCATGAGCTTCACTTCAAGCATTAACCACCCAGAGAGACAACATTGTGGAGGAGGCCCCGTCTCTTTTGTGTTATCCCCCCAGTCTGAGCCAGCGTGTGGCCTGGGTGTTCCCTGGTGCTGGGTGGAAAAGCTCATTTGCTTTTGATGGAGAGTCAGAGCCGTTGACGTCTTTGTAAGAGCTTTGTCTCCAAACTGCTTCTCGAAGACGACTGTCTTGAGGACACGTGACTTGCATTCTTATCTGCGCCGAGTTACCTCTGTGGTGGAAAATGCTGGACGGCTGGATGAACGTTCATTAATGGCGGTTCAATTTGGCTGCCAGGCTTCTGGGAAGCTACGGAAATCCCTGCGGTTTATGCTGTTCTGAGAATTGTGAGAATCTCATGACAGATTTGGCGTCTTCTGATTCTGACGTTATTTTTTGCCGCTTTTTTCCCTGGAACGAGACCATCACAGGGGCCAGCAGTCGAAAGAGCTGCTTTGAGTAAACAGAGCAGTGAAGTTGTCGTGCTTGCCGTATAAAGGATAATTCGGCACTAATTCAGCGCGAGGGTTCAGCCAGAAGTCAAATTTACACGTTTTCCTGCTTAGACTAAATGTTGTCGATCAGGGAAGGCATGATAGGTGTCCAAAGTGTGCTTCAGTAGTTCTGTACTGTAGCCACAAGGCTAATAAAGTCTGATGCAAGTCTAAAAAATCCCTCATAGACTTGCTTATGCGGTTTCTGAAACCAGGCGACACTTATAACTATGGAAATGGAGCATGTCTATGTGAAGGTTTTAAAGGGTCCATTATTCTCTTTTCTTGTATTTCTTTTGGGTATGAAGTACACTGGCATGTTGTTTCATGTACCAAGAACAATCATAGATGATTTTTACATGATCACTATCCAACCTCAGTCCTCTTTATCCCGTGGAATTAACCAGGCAGTTTTTTTGTTACTGTGCCATTAAGACTGATGTATGTAAATGAGCTCTGTTCTAATTGGCTGTCCTGTATCGTGCCTCATTCTAAAGCAGTCCTGGCTGAAACACTCAGTATAAATGACTGCTGTAGGCCGAAGAGGTGAATGTACGTCATTGTGTTTGTTTTTGTGACATCACAAAACAGTGAATTTTAAACCGCCTGTTTGGCAGCTTTGTTTCCGTATATGGAGTGAATGGCTGACGATGTTTACACTGAAGAAAGTTCCGTTTAACATGATAGGGGCTCTTTAAGGGTTGTGTGTGCTGATTTATCCAAATAGTTTGCACAAAGCTGATTGCTGGCTGAGATTCGATTAACTGTTAAAGAAGCAACAAACGTCCACCACATGTCTTGTGCGTCAGAGAGTGCTGGAGCGGACAGAATAAGGAGGAGAGTTGAGGGAAAGTGAAGAGGGAGGGAGAGCGAGAGGGAAAGAGAGAGAGGAGGAGAATGAGAGGGAGGGAGAGAGAGGAGGAGAATGAGAGAGCGGGAGAGAGAGAGGAGGAGGAGAATGAAAGAGAGAGAGAGAAAAAGAGAGAGTGAGAGAGAGGGAAAGTGCAGAGGGAGGGAGGGGGAGAGAGAGGAGGAGAATGAGTGAGAGAGAGAGAGGAGGAGAATGAAAGAGAGAGATAGAGAGGAGGAGAGGAGAGAGAAACAGAGAGAGGGAGCGCGAGCGAGAGACAGAGAGGAAGTGAGAGAGAATGAGGGAAAGTGAGTGAGAGCGAGAGAGAGCGAGAGAGAGAGGTAGAGAGAGAGAGAGAGAGAGAGAGAGGGAGAGAGAGAGGTGGAGGGGGGGAGAGAGAGAGAGGTGGAGGGGGAGTCCGCTGGTTGTGTTTTCCCTGCACGCTGCACTCAAGGCGCATTTAAGCGGCGCTCCAGAAAGAAGCCACAGCTCAGCTCCCTCTGTGATGGAATCTCGCTCCCCTCAGTCTCTCCTCGCTGTGGCCAGAACTCACTCCACTCCCAGGATGCACATTTTCAAGTCCTGCTTCGGAAAACCGGTACTGTTTCTGTGGCACTTTCTTGGTTGGGTGGATATAAACTGTTGGCTACGCTGCATGTTACGGGACGCTGGCACACAGAAACTTGGGGTGGTCTCTAGAAAGTCCTTTTAAAGAGGTAGAAGTGTTCTGGGGTAGAACTGTCTTTAATTCTGTGTATGGTCATATCTGTAGCCACAATAAAAACATTCTTGAGCTGTTTTCAGTGTAAAAATCCAAGGAAGAAAGCTTTTCTTTTGTAGTAGTTGTTGTTGGTGGTGTCTTGTGAATTAGATCATGGTGAATGTTAAGATTTAATTAATTTTTTTCCTAAATAGTTGTGAGGTCAGAGATAAACGAGATAAACTCTTTAGTACTGGGTTACAATTCGCTTTCCCTGGTGGGGGATGATGTCATTTTACCATAGTATGTCTTTATTCTTAAAGAAATCTTGGCATAAAGAATGGATAAGGGAGTGGATACTCAATTTATACACACTGCCTTCACTCCTGAAAAGAGCAGAAAATGTTTTATCATTTTTACTCTAAATGTTTTACTAACTGTTCGTAGTGAATGCCGCTTGCTATGAGGATGGGAATTTGCCAACAGTCAATTTCACTGCTTTAAATCAGCCTTTCTATTCTTTTACCTTTTTTTAATATTTCAATCACACACCCCAGCCTGATCTGATCCACGAGTAAACACACCTGCCTCCATCCCTGAAGAACTCCTTCTCCACAGTGATGTGAACTCAAAGTCTGTAGAAATGATAAGACATGGCACATTCAGGGTTAAAATCACAGAAATGACCAGCCACCCACCTCACCATGTAAAACTTCGCTCGTGTAAATCGGGCTTCATGGTGTTTTAGTGGCTTTGGGGCTGCAGTGAAGTCAGTGGAGATGAGATCAATAGAGAAAAAACAAATGTAAACTCCCAGTGCTTTTAACAGCTGGCCAGTGTTTCTGAATCATCGTTTTTCATGTTTTTCCCGGCGCTGTGGTTCTTGTGTGTATGTTTTTATTTTGGACGCTATTTAAAGATCGGTGCATGCATGTGATTGAAACAGGAGGTGTGATGGTGTGTGTTTTTGTTTTGTTTTGTTTCTGGTGGTGTGTGTCCAGAAGCTGGAGTCCAGGAACTCGAGGGGCAGCATTGACCGGGAGGACGGCGCTCTCCAGCCAGTGAGTTCCCACAGCTCTGCTTATTTCTCTTTTATCCCAGAGGGGGGGTGAGTGCCATGCTGAGGACACGCACACACTTCCACACTCTGAGTTATACTCTCCCTTCTGCACTGTAAAAACAGAAATGTTTGACGTGTTCTCGTTCCTCGACCCGAGCCTCTCGCCCGAAGCCCTGCGCTCTAAAGCGCTTGAGAATTTTAAGAATGAATTTATGCCTGCCAGATAAGAGCCGCTTTAACATTCTGGCAGACAGCCAGTGACTAGTGGAAGTGATGTGCACTTTTAACCCTTAGACATTGAGTTATTACCATTTTCAAAGAGAGCTGAAAGCCACTACTTAATAACTTAAATAATGACATAGTTACTGAGTGACTTACATTTACATTTGATTTACATTTTTTTCATTAGGTTTAGATCTATTTCAGACCTTTTATGTCAGTAACTTTAAATTCCAATCATAATTAAACATCATCTCTACTAATAATAATGTGGTGTGAAATCCTGTGCTTGCTTCACTGCATTGTGGTTCAGAAATGGGTTTTTTTTGTTGTGTATTGCTGCCTTGTACTGCAGCTTGTAAGGGTTAAGCTTAGAGGGGGGGTTTGTTTTGGCCTGAGCTCCGTCCCGTCCCGTCCCGTCCCGTCCCGAGAGAGGGACCTGGGGAGGGGAGGGGAGTGTGAGTGGGAAGAGCAGCCGCAAGCAGCCTTTTTACATGCCATCATCTCCACCGGATAATCTGCGAAAAACAGGCGTCAGCTCGACAGCACCCGCAAAACCAGGCCCATTTTCTCCCAGTAATTACAGAACTGTCTGAACACATCGGGGAAGACAGGAAGCATCGGAATGCCAGCTTTCAGGGAAAAAAGAGATGAGGACTGTAAAAAAAAAAAGAGAGAGTGAGTGAGAGAATGCTCGATTGAAAGTGTTTTGGAGATAGACTGGTGCATCTTCACGAGCGCCTCAGCGGCTGGATCACGTACGTGGATCCCACATATTACCCACAATCCCACAGGGCTGGGGTGGGCAGCTGCAAAAATGTGACATCATATCATTTTCAAAGAAAGTTAAAAATCACGACTTAAATAACTACAAAGTAGGATTGTCCTGATACCACTTTTTTACAAACCGATACGAGTACGAGTATTTTAATGAAGTATCGTCCCAATACCCAATACTGGTATCTGTATCGGTGCAACCCTACTGCATAGTTACTCAGTGACTTACATATACTTTTGATGTACATTTTTTCATTTTTAGGTTTAGGTCTGTATTTCAGATCTTTATGTCAATCAGTAATCAAATCATAATTAAACATTATCTCTATTACTTACAGACATAATGTGGTGTGAAATCCTCTGCTTGCTTCAGTGCATTATGGTTCATAAATGTTCATATAAAATTATGCTTTTGTTTATTGCTGCTTTTAACTGTCCAGGCCAGCGGACGAGCCTCTAAACGCTTGTTTGCGTTTGTTTGTTTTTTTCCAGATGGGAAATCAGCACATATACCAGCCCGTGGGTAAAGCAGGTAAGGGCCCAGCGTGCCCTGTCTGGGTGTACACTTCTCACACTTCTTTCATTTTAAAACTGTAATAAAAGAAAAAAAACATTTCCCAGCAACACTTATTTTAAGTGTGTAGTCTTTATTTTGATGGTTCCCTGTAGCTTAGTAGAAACGACCCAATAGTTAACAAATCATGGAACGGTGTTCACACTATGCTCTGAAAGTTCCTAAATAGGACTTGGCTTCAGTGTAGAAAATCAATTCATTGGTAAAGAACTAATGCAGAGGTTCTGCAATCACACTTTCTTAAATAGGGAATGGATATCTTCCAAAAAGGGGGGTTCTTTTAGGTATACAGGAGAACAAATTAACCAGTAAAGGAACCATTTATACATTTGACTGGTTCTTTCAGTGTTAATTGTATGTAGAAGTATTGCTTTTTGCTAAGACCCGTTCATTTAAGGCTGTGGGGTTACTGTGGGGTTTAATGTTCATGTAAATGTAAAGTTAGTTGATGATGTGTTGAATGTTAAAGAAAGACAAGGTGAACACTAAAAAGGATCTACAGTGGATCATTAAAATAGAGTATATTATAATAAGTGTAAGCATTTTTCACACACCACTTTTATGAATGTTGATAGAAATGTTTGAATTGAATTTGAGTGAGTTGTGTATGTGTGGTTTTAGCACTTTTGTTTTCAACAAAAAGCCTTTACTGCCTGCGTAGGAATAAAAAAACATGAAAAATGAGATAAATGTCTTGACATTATGACATTATCCTAAACAGTAAACACCCGACATTCGCAGGGGGTTACGTTCCAAGAGCAACTGCGACGTTGTGATGTGGTAAAAAAAAAAAAGCCTTAAAATGCCTATTTTTTACCCTAAATATGCTCCCAAAACACTTTAATTTCATTTTAAACTCATTACCCTTAAAGAAAATGTAAAGGTAAACCCGTATCTGTACTGTACAGTTTACACTGAA
>JBBPCY010000142.1:4047165-4064027 GCA_037974405.1 Brachyalestes nurse | reverse complement strand
GTGAGTGTAACAGAGGCGTGTCTTCATTCTGGTGGGTGTAACAGAGAGGCATGTCTTCAGTCTGGTGGGTGTAACAGAGAGAGGTGTCTTCAGTGTGGTGGGTGTAACAGAAAGAGGTGTATTCAGTCTGGTGGGTGTAACAGAAAGAGGTGTATTCAGTCTGGTGGGTGTAACAGAGAGGCGTGTCTTCAGTCTGGTGGGTGTAACTGAGAGGCGTGTCTTCAGTCTGGTGAGTGTAACAGAGAGAGGTGTCTTCAGTGTGGTGGGTGTAACAGAAAGAGGTGTATTCAGTCTGGTGGGTGTAACTGAGAGGTGTGTCTTCAGTCTGGTGGGTGTAACAGATGTGGCCCTGATGAGTAGATCTCAGCACTTGTTTAGTTGGGTTTGGGTGCAGCGGGCCTGATATGTACTCGGGAGCCTGATGATGCAAGGGCTCTAAAAAAAAGTCAGTGCAAGGATTTTAACTGGATTCTGAATTTAACCAGGAGCCAGTCTGGATCAGATAAAACAGGAGAACATTTATGCATGCGAGGTAATAGCCTAATAACCTGAATAGACTGAAAACAACATAAGCCAGATGTACTTAAGCAGGTAAAAAGAGAGTTATACTCTGAGGTGAAATTTGAGCATTTCCAGCTCAGCTCGAAAGACACAGGATCTCTTTAGAAAGGTTTCTCAGGTGAAAGAAACATTTTAAAACAGTTTTAAATCAAATTATCTCAAGAGTCTAAGACTTTTGGCACGGTACTGTGTATCAAAGCAGTGTTCACCAACCCCCATCCAGGAAAACCACTTTCCTGTCATGTTTTCCTACAACCTGCTAGGAACATTCAAGCCAATAACATTCAAGCCAATCAGGGACTTCAGAAGAAGATAATTAGCCAGAGCAGGTGCTGAAATTATGATGGTTTACTTGTAACTGAGTGTAGTTGCATTTGGTGGATTTCTAATAGAATTTCAGGATATTCTACAGGAAAGTGGTTTCAGTTTGTAGCCATTAAGCCAATAATCCATTAAGGGTGCACCGATCTGATGCTTATTCATGGCATTGGTCCAATATGGGCTCAGTGGCTTTGATACACGAAGTGGCCTAAAATATCATGTAATTTTGAGCAACATGCTGTAAAGAAAGATACACATATAAGGACACCAATAACACAAATGAGCAGCAAGGCTGTGTCTGGAATGGCTCCCTGAACCCTAAAAAGTGCAGTGTGCAGCTTAAGGTTAGATTAAGTAATGAGCATCAAGACAAACTTTAATTCATATCTTTACTATTTGACTGAAATAGACAGTATTAGACTGGTATCAGTACTGACAGATATTTAAGATTATTGGTATTGTATAAGGAAAAAGTGGTATAAAGTCAAACCTAGTTTTATTCCCTTGCTTCTAATCGTCTTATAAAAAGCTGGCAATATAAACATTATTGTGAATGATGCAGGCAGGTGAGGTAAAAACTTCATTTCACTCTGTGCACACAGTTTATACCCTCTTAAACTGATGGACTACTAAAGTGATGGTCTACTGTGTGTTTTATAGTATCAGTTTACTGGCCTTTTTTTAACAGGATGTAACAGCTGGTTTCATCCAATGACATTTCTCTTAAACATTCTTTTACAGAAGACCATGAAAAATACAAGTGTTCTTGAAAAACTGCATTTCTCGGCTGTTCTCTTTTGATTGCAACAGCCTGCGATGGCAAAGCAGTTTAAAAATGCAGCCTAGCTGGGCCACAGCCTAGACTTTGGAATGCAGCAAGTGTTCCCCAGCCCTGGTCTGGGACGCTCTCTGCTCCAGCACCCATTTCAGTGCAGTAAAGGTCGGGTCGGGTGTGTTTGGAGCAAGAAAAACACTGCACTGTGCAGTGGACCAGGGCTGAGGAACGCTGCTGTGGAATAATGAATCTGGGCACTGCTAGAACTTGTGGAACATGATGCTAAGCACCTTATCTGGAAGATAATGCCCACAGCAGGGATCTCCAGCAAGCTCCAAGGCTTCTGATATTAATGAGGCTGCTGAGGGTCTATGAGGACTTTTGTTTTGAAATTCAGTCAATTCAGGTAATAATTATTAATTTGTTACATTTTTCTAGTCTGTTGGGTCAAAAGTCATTATTTTAAAGTCAGTCTTTTGAGAAAATGTCTTCAAAAATGTTAATATATTGATGCCATAAACACAGTTTTCTCTTCTCTGTTTGGCAGGAAGAAGCATGAATTGTAAAAAGACCAGGATGAAACAAAAGAAATGAAGAATTTCAGACGTGGGGTTAATAATATTAATGGGTTAATAATAAACGTAATAAATAAACTAGCACGGAGGCGGGACTAACAGCCCTGCTGATCAGTGATTGGTGGAGAAACACCCGGCTCTCTCAACTCGCAGCACCAGATCTGTGGAAAGTTGTAAATGTCTGCTGAAAAGATTAGAGCTTTCTTTTAAAGAACATGAAACCTTCTGAATGTCTAAATCTAGCGACAAATGTGCTAAGTGTGGAGCAGCATTGCTGAATCATGTTTTTACAGTTTACAATATAACTTAAGTCCTAGAGCGACGGTCCGACTGACCAATGGGAGATGCGCATGTGATGATTGACACGAATCTTGTCCACTCAAATTTCAAGCTGGCACTCGACGATGACGCAAGCGTTCCAGCCACAGTTTACAATTGAAAACACATGTTTATTTCAAGATGGAACAGTTCATTTCCATCTTTCGAGGCTGAGATATTTGTCACATTATACATATAACTCATATCCTGCTCAGGTTTAATCGGGCTTTACGTTGATGGCGCAATATCTGCTCCTTTATTACTAATACAAACATCCCCGTGTCCAGTTAGAACCTTTGGACTGTGGGAGTTCACTGCAGTTCTGTTCAGTCGTCAGTTCGGTTTTCAGTGCAGTTCTCCAGTTCTGCTCTGTCTGGGCTACCACATGACATTGTTTGGGTTCTCAGTGATCGCTTTAACAGCATGTCTGATTGGGCCTGGCTTGGTGGGAGCAGACCTGTCCTATGTTGCAGCAGTGTACGAGCACCGGGTGGTCCTGAACCCCAACCCCGGGGGGCCTGTGGGGAGGAGAGCTGCACTGGAGCACATGGAGAAGAACCTGGATGTGTTTGAGGAGCAGACATCCTTGGCTGCCAAGCAGGCAACAATACACTATTATTATTATTATTATTATTATTATTATTATTATTATTATTATTATAAATTATTATTATTATTATTATTAGTAGTAGTAGTAGTAGTAGTAGGTTGTTGTCAATCATAATTAAATTAGATTTTAATTTATTTTTTAAAAATACACCAAATAGAAATGGAACAAACTGAGCCTAACCTTACTCAACAGGGAGCCCAAATCATCGTGTTCCCAGAGGATGCCATTCATGGATTCAACTACACCAGAACATCCATTAGAGGTTACCTAGAGACAGTGCCTGACCCTGAAGATGTGACCTGGAGTCCATGTGCAGATCCTGACAGATTCCCGAACACAGAGGTGCAGTGGTTTTTCTGCTCAATCCATGGTGCTGTACTGAAAATGAAAAAGTCTTAATGGTATATAGCTTGTAGTGTTATAAAAGACTTTTTCATTTTCAGAACTGTGATAATTGTTTATTTTGTTAATTATTCTGAAAATGTATCCACAGTGTGTTAACTGGGCACTCTTGGTGGTGGTCTGAAATCTGAGATTTGTTTTCTGCATCATAGTTTTTGGGATATTGGCATGGTTCCAACTCTGACACATGCCTTGAGTTCTTAGTTCTCATGCTTTATTGCTTGGTGTGGAGTCTGCAAACAAAAACCTACTGATGTTTTCCTTACTTTTACCCAACCAATCTTTTCTCAGGTGCTCCACCGTCTGAGCTGCATGGCTCGAAAGAATCTCATCTTCTTGGTAGCCAACATGCCTGACCGTCAGGACTGCGACAGGTCGGCGGACCCCCTCTGTCCACTGGATGGCCAGTACCAGTTTAACACAAATGTTGTTTTCAGTGACAATGGCACTATTGTAGCTAGATACCACAAACAGAACCTGTACTTTGAGGCTGCCTTTGACACGCCTCCGAAGTGCGAGTATGTCACTTTCACCACCCCGTTTGCGGGACGATTCGGGGTGTTCACGTGCTTCGACATATTGTTTCGGGAGCCGGCCGTCACCCTTGTGAAGGACATGGGCGTCAGGCAGCTGGTGTACCCGACCGCCTGGATGAACCAGCTCCCCCTGCTGGCTGCCGTGCAGTTCCAGCGTTCCTTCGCCCACTCGGCTGGAGTCACTCTGCTAGCGGCCAACATACGAGCTGCAGCCTTGGGCATGACAGGAAGCGGAATTTTCACTCCTTGGGAGGCTCTTTACCATCATGACACTGACGGAGAGGTTGGGAAACTGCTGGTCAGCAGAGTGCCCGTCCTGGATCCCTCTATGTTAGGGGACGGGGCAGGGAAGGCCAAGCTGAAGTTAGTGCCCTTCTCTGGACATCCCGAAGTAGATGGAGTGTTAGAGGGACCAGAGAAGGAAACGTCTTGGCCTGCAAGTGGATTCTCTCCGGGGCATAAAGTTCCTGGTTACTGCCACAAAGAGGACTGTCGCAAAGGGCTTTTAACTGAGGAACCTTTCTTCTCCACAATGATGTACGATAATTTCACCATGGTACGACTGCAAGGCAAAGAGGGGAATCTGACAGTGTGTGATGGATCGTTCTGCTGCCACCTGTTGTTCCAGAGGAGGAGCTCTCATGAAGAAGAGCTTTATGTGCTGGGAGTGTTCAATGGGCTCCATGTGGTCCACGGGACATACTACTTAGAAGTGTGCGCTTTGGTCAGGTGCACAGGGCTAGAAAAGGAAAGCTGTGGAGGAGAGGTTGAGTATGCTCAGACTTTGGTCGACTTCCATCTGGATGGGACCTTCAGCACCGAGCATGTCTACGCTGGAGTGTTGGGCAGTGGCATGTCCCTCGATCGCCCAAACCAATCAGGCTGGGAGAACAGGAACAGATTCTACATGACAAAGACTGGAATGACCACTGGACTGGTGACGGCTGTATTATATGGAAGAAACTATGAGAAGGATGGACAAACAGCAAATGTCTTCAGCTAATAGGACACACCTTAGAAACTATTAAGGTATAGTTCTAAGTCATGGAGGCTCAGAGGACCAGCCCCCTCCCTCAGAAATGTACATTTGCATTTACACCAGATGGCAGAGATGGGGACTCGAGTCGCACTTAAGTCTCACAAAGAAAGACTTGTGACTTGACTTAGCCTCAACGACTTGAGACCTGACTCGGACTTGGGTGTTGTGACTCGCGAGTCATAACTCGTAAACAATGTTCATTTCATGGAATTATTTATTGATATCTTGCACTCTTTCCAACGACCCCTCGTTTGCCGCCATAACCCCTGAAAACCGTTCACCTCGCCCCGGTGTCCCATTACTTTTGTCCGAGGTGAACAGTTTTCAGGTAATAACGGTGTTCGAGGGTCGTTGGAAATGTGTCACCGAGCTCTATCTAACTGTGAAGTTTCCCATTTAGAGTGCGAGAGAGATTTGTCACATTTAACATTTAGATTTAAGATCATTTAAGATAAATCCTCCATGTTGGTGAGGTGATATCACAGCACGCAGTCCAACCCCCTGCTAAGTAACAGCCAATAGTAATCGCGGGGTGTGGCCAATTAGCATATCTTCTAAACATTTAGAGCACAACATTTACAGCTCAAAAATCCCACATTCAGAGTCGCTATTTGTAAATATTGGCACTCAAAGACTTGAGACTTGACTTGGACTTGAGCACAAAGACTTGAGACTTTACCTGGACTTGGTAAAAAATGACTTGTGAACATCTCTGCCAGATGGTGAAGTCAACAGTCGCACATCCTTTTTGTAAATTCATCCCCAACCTGCTCAAACTGCATCCATCTCCTCATTAAGGCGCCAGAGACTCGTCAGTGTAGTTTGAGTAACTGTCGTTCAGGTATTTTCAGGTCTGTTTTCACAAACTGCCTCAGGTGTAGGACTGTTGACTGTCATAAATTTGAAATAATCTGATCCAAGAACAATCCTTATTATAGCCCTGGTCTTGTCTGAACGCAGTGAAGGCGGTCTGTAGTTTCTAGTAAGTCATGCATGTCCTAAACCGTATCAATCACGTCTGCTCCACCTTAAAAAAGGGCTCTAACGGGTTTGAAGGTGCTAAGAAAGGGTCTGGGATGTATTTACGAAAATGATTTTGGTGACTACTGTTTTCTAGGCCTTGAAGCGTCAGTGCTAAACTAAGGAAACACATTTTGGACCTGAAACAAGCACCGAGCACGTCTTGGATGACCGACAACATTTGGGATAAGTGGAAAATTGTGTGAAATTGTAATTTTTTGTCAAACAATTTCTTTAATACTAAAGTAGGACTGGTAATAGAATTCAAATGTTCAACATACAACAGGTAAATAAAATTGGTTAAATACTGGGTTACTCTGTTTTTCATGATAAAATGTAGGAGTAGTGTGTCTTTAATGTAAAACTTATCCCATCTTGATATGACAAGTTTTATTCATGATTTATTAGTAATCACTTGAACAATGCAGCAAGTGGTCAGGTCATGGTCCTGCCCTCGAGCTTCTTCGCACCCTTATATAAAAGGCAATATTTTTAACACACACAAGCATTCACACTCTCAGCCACACACACACACATGTATACACTCACCTTTCCTCTGTTTTGAGTTACAGTATAACAAATGCTGTGATTCACCAAAGACCAGAGTTGAACATGTATAAACCCTGTCGGCACCTTGATAGCTGGTCTCAGACTCGTAAGAAATGTGTGACAAGGTCTTGTTAAGAAACCTTTCTGTTCAAAAAATTGATTAAATCATTCATTTCTGCAGCAACAGGGACTGAAAATTTGCACTTGACAGCACTTAACATTCACAGCAGTCCAAGTATTGGTTTCGTTTGCAATAAATTAGCCATAAAAACAAAAGAACAAACAAAAAAAAAAAAACCTCTAAATGAAGTCATGCTTAAAAACTGGTTGGTTGAGCAGCTTGGTCCCTTTAACCGGGTTCCACAGCCCTCAGTTCTAAATGTCCATGTGTCCTCCTCTTACTGCCCGAGAGGAGGGTTCTGGGAACTGTAGCCCCACAGTAGTCTTCACTGCAGTTCAGTCTACCGCTGAAGTTATGGTCCTCTTCTTACACCAAAGGGTAAACAAGAATGCATCTGAATAAAAAAAAAAAGCCTGCTTAAAGAACATTTACTCCAAAGTGGAGCTAAAAACCATGATAACGGTCAAAACAGAAGCCAGAAACTGCAGACTGTAGTGTATTGGGCTGACCACGTCTTCTCGGCTACTCTTCTTTGTCTTCGGCTCTATCAGTCTCTAAAGGCTCCTGAGACATTGGCTGTACAGGCCTATGAGGAAAGGGAACCCACGAAAGTGGCGCTCGCCATTATCCCCATTTCAGCAATAGCTTAAAGGAACATTCCACACTTAATCCATCACTTTAATGTGTGATTCAGTACTATAGCGTTAGCATCTCCAGGCACTCTATAGCTGTACAAAAAAAAAAAAAAAAAAGGGGAATTAGTGGCTGTTTGGCTTAGAGACTCTGGGATTGAGAAGTGAATGTCATCCTTAGTGGAGTAAAAGAATCACACATTAAACTACAGATTCTGTGCAGAGCACTCTCCTCCACAGAAAGCGGTGAGGAGCGCAGTCTTCAGTACGTCTCCGAGTCCGAGTCGTTGAGTTCGTCGTCGGGGACGATGAGGCCGTCTTCTCGGCCGAGGCTGTTGAAGCTGCAGTAGGAGCCGTGCTCAGAACGCAGCGCCGGTAAAGGGTCGAAGGTTACAGCTTTCGACGGACTGCAGTAGTGGTTTATGGCGCTGAAAGTGAGGCCTGGCACAGCGCCCGCACTGCCAGGGGACACAGGCATCATGGTGGCCAGGATCAGCGCCAAACAGTCCGCCACATCTTTATTGGGGGCACAGGCTAAGGCTGGGGTGTAACCTGTCAAACAGCAGTGGTGTAAAGTCAGTCACACGCACTTTACATTTCATTACATGACATTTATTTACAGCCTCCATAATTGGGGGGTACTGTCTTCATAACACTGTTAAGAACCCCCTCCCCCAAACTGCTATGGGAGGGGGGGGGAATGGTCTTGATCTTGATCGGGGGGATCCAGTACCCCCCAGTACCCCACGTAATTCGAACTATGATTTCAAAGCAAACTGAAAGAGAGACATTCTGCAGATTCTAAACAGATATGATTTTGTGCATACAGTCTTCAGTCATGTTTTCCAGGTCCATTTTTGTTTTCAATGAGATCAAAACAAGTAAAAGGAAATATACAGACCTGTTACTCAATGAATAACAAACAAAACTAACTAAGTATGTAATTAACTTTGTAAACACATTTCAAAAATACAACTAAACAACAACTAGATTTCTAAGGGTGAGCAAGGCTGGTCCTCACCGTTCTCATCCACAGCAAGCACACTAGCTCCCTTCCCCAGAAGCTCCTGCACCACCACTGTGAGCCCATTGCGGGCAGCAACGTGCAGCGGCCTGGAGATGGAAAAACACAGATCCAGATCAGGGGCTTTCACACAAGTCTCAGGTGTTAAAACTAGGGTTGCACCAATATGGATACCAGATTCGGGCCGATACGTCGTTAAAATACTCGTATTCGTACGTGAGTTGCCAATACCACCCAGAGCTGAAAACCGTTCACCTCGCCCGGGTGTCACATTATTTTTTTCCGAGGTGTTCGGTACTCGGTATCGGCAAGTACACAAATAAAAAAATACTCGTATCGGTTTGCAAAAAAGTGGTATCGTTGCATCCCTAGTTAAAACGCAGTTTTTATGTTTGACCTGAGTGTACAGTGTACGCAGCTCATACGTACGTCTGTAGTGCTGTGTTTGTGGCATTGATAAGGTTCCTGTCTGTGATCTTCTCCAAAATTAACAAGGCACTAGTTTCATGCCCCTGGGAGAGTAAACAACAGTAAACATGAACACACAGAAGGTAAAAAAACAGTGGCATTCTTTCATTGTCATTCAAAGAGCTTTGGGTATTCTGTACCTTGCTGCAGGCTAAATGCAGGGCTGTGTTCTTATCTGCATCCTGGAGCGTGAGGTCCGCCTTTGCTCTGCTCACAAGCACTTCTGTATAAAAACACCCACACCAACTTTAGCACCAGAGCTGCCTAAAGCATTAGGGTCATGTGTATTTTTATGACTAATGCTCATATGGCTCTCTGCAGAGGATGCAGGGGAATGCTGGCGGGTGTCTGTATCTTACCGACAGCGTTGGTCTGGCCGTTCTCAGCAGCCATCATGAGGGGGGTCTTGCCCAGCGCGTCTATGGCGTTTACCTGGGCATTGTGACCCAGCAGCAGCTGCAGGCACTCCACATGGTCTGTGTAAGCTGCTGCATGCAGGGGCGTCCTGGACCAAGGATAGAGAAGAACGCAGGAGTGAGATTCTTTCAAAGTACCGATGCAAAGTGGACACTCAATTAAAAAAAAAGAAAAGAAAAAAAAGTCCAAAACCAAGAACTGATTTCTACTCATTTTAACTTCAGTTTCAGTATATTCTTACATATTCTTTTTCACCTCAGTATATTTACCAACTAGACCCATTTTGTTAAGTTATCTAAATTAGGGCTGTCAAAGTCAACATGTAAATAACATGCAAACGTGATAAATTATGAATTATTAATGCTTGATTAATCCATAGGAGTGCAGGCAAAAGCCCCGCTGTTTGTACAGTTGTTACGCTACATGTTACAGTGCGGTAGAATCTATGATGGTCTCTAGCAAATTATCTCTAGCAAACAGCTTCAGCTTCCAACTTTTAAAAATAAGAAGTTACAGTTCCATTATAACAAGAATTCATATCCCATCTATGAATCCTGTGTTCACATAATGAAAATGTTACTGAACTACCAAATGTAATGATGCTGTGATGAACCTTACCACCCACATAGCTGGAACAAAATGCACTGCTTCTTAAAAGGAGCAACAATCTTTCTCAAGGGTCAAATTTGAGCAAGTGAGACAAACATGGTTAACTGTAATTAACTACACAAAATAATGTGACTCATCAAGGTTAATTATTTTAATTACTTCACATAGGGGTGGGAAATAAAATCTATTTTGAGATGCATTGCGATGCGAAAATGAAAGATTTAAAAATGTTAAAAATCGATTTTATTAATGTTAATTAATGCAATGTTGAGGAACGAAAAAAAAAGCGGAACTCGGAAGTGCAGCGCCCGGCCGGACCGTCTCTGAGGTGCACATAACAAACACGAGACGGAGGAGCGAGATTTACAACCAGCACCCTCAACAGGGATCGGAAGTACTTTGGCTTTTATAACGTTGAAGGGAACAAGACCTGGACAAGCGTCACACTATATGCAAGTTGTGTAAAACAAAATTAAAATATTTTGGAAACACGACAAACACCGCTTGCTCGATCCTTGGGTTAGCGGCGGCAGCCACCGGCTGTTATTCTTGTGCCTCTGGGTGAAAATGCTCAATGTGGTTTCTCATGTTTGTCGTGTTTCCAAAATATTTTAATGTAGTTTTACACAACTTGCATGTAGTGTGACTCTTATCCAGGTCTTGTTCTCTTCAACTTCATAAAAGCCAAAGTAGAGATATTGTATATTCAGACCTTTGCTGAAGTCACAGGTCTTGGACTCTTCATCGTTTAGTTTTGAATAAGATCAGTTGTTTATGTTGTTCAAAATAAGCTGAGGTCCACAAGCATTATTTATGTGTCAAAACAGTGCTTTTATTTTTTTTCTGTTTGAAGAATTACACAGCTGATTGTTTTAATAATAAAAGAAATTGGAAGTAAATTCATTTTGGTTAATTACAAACGCTTTGCTTTGAGAGTACCAAGGTGAGGGGGGGGAGAAATATGCATCAATAATTGTTTTATAATCACATCGCAGCCCTCTGAATCTTAATCAAATCGAACCGTGAGGTGCCTAAAGATTCCCACCCCTAACTTCACAGCCCTAAAAATATGTTTGAGACAGACAAAAATAACTTTTCCAGAGTCAAACTACAACTGATTCTGAAGGTGCTGTATGTAGTTGAATCTGGAATTTGTCATCAGAATTAAAATGTAGCCACATCCTAACCTGGACTTTGAATCTGTAGCATTAACGATAGCAGGACCCAGCGTGTCAATCAACAGCTCAGCTGCCCCTTCGTTGTCACTGATTCTGTAAAAAGAGAGCAGAGAGAGCCCTCAGCTGTGGATATACAAGAAAACAGGCCTTCATCTTCAACAGTAGACATAAAAACACTTACACAGCACAGTGCAGCGGACTAAAGGAGTTGCCCTCCATCTTGTGGAAGGCCTCCTGCTCCAACAATGCCTCAACACACGAATCGTGACCTGAGGGGAAAAAAACAGAGACAGGTAAATCAATACAGCAGCAAAACAAGCAAGGAAATAAGTGGAAGGAGAATAAACAATCAGTAAAGATCTGAGCTGCCAGAAAAGTGTGCCTCACCATTGTAGCAGGCCCAGTGGAGTGGAGTGTAGCCACAGTTGTCCATGATGACCGGCAGTGTGTTCAGGGACTGTGCAGCCTGCAGCAGCGCCCCCAGCACCCCAATGTGGCCACAAGCTGCTGCCAAGTGCATGGCAGTGCGCCCCCTACTGTCACGTACGGGCAGACTGGCGCCATGCTGCAACAGCGCCTCCACACACGCCTCGTGCCCCGTCACCGCCTGAACACACAGGACAGGTTCAAGCAACAAGTGAGTGCTTCTGAATGGATACACCAAAAACCCACACATAGAGGGAGGGAAGATTTAACACTAGAACCGCCAACATTCCAGTCCCCTTAGGACCACCAAGGGGGCGGGGGGTATTTTGACCCTGCTGCAATAGCGTCAGCGATGCTAAGATGTCATTTCTAGAAGCTGTGAAGTGGCTCATTCCTATCTTCTTTTTTAAATAATAATGGAGATTTGACAAAATAAGTGTTTAAAATATATATTTTTGTGGGTTTTTTTTCTCCCATCCACAGTGATCTCTCCTCTCTCCCTCGCTCAGATCCTGGTACAACAGTCAGGCTTCTTTGGTCGTCATATATCTTTTGTACGGGTCCATGTCTTAAATTTCACAGTATTTTAATCGATGGCGCGCTGTTAAAGGCGGATGACGTCACAAGCGTCTAGCGTTGCTAAGCAACCGGGCCGGTGGGAGGAGCGTGGCGCGAAAAATGACAGCTGATCTAAATGAGGGGGTAAAAATGACTCCTCTGCGGTTCTGGGTATAAATGGTCGTATTTATTTTTCTTTTTATCACACACTCACCAAAATCCACTAGACGATGTCATTTTAGGAAAAGTCATGAACTTAAGGACGTGGGGGTTTTATTTTAACAGAACTACAAGCATTTATAAAAGCCAGGGGGTAAAAATGACCCCCTTGCCGGTTCTAATACATTCAAGTCAAGAACTTGAATCTTGACTTGAATCTAGCAAACCTATAGTGAAGAACATTCTCATCAATACCAATAAATAGCTCCCAAATGAAGGCCTGAGCCATGAGAGTTACTGAAATGTCAGGGAGCACAACTGCACTGCACATATAATCAGATGAAGATAAACACAAAAGCTAGGCTGCAGTCCAAACGGGCCGCATATTCTAGACTGTTCCAATAAGAGGGTTAATGAATAGAACTGAAGAATACAGCTTGTATGATAGCATTTAACTTGAAAAAACTTTTTGCTGGCCATATAGTATCCTTCACGTTTGATGACATGGAAATTTCCCACTTGTGGGACTAATAAAGGCTTATTTTATCTTAAATCAGCTACATTCTGAAGATGTACATACATACAGATTTATATTTATAACATTCTGTATAGTGTACAGTTTATGTTCTATTGTTATACTGTATATATATTATCCTATAGGTTATACTGCTCCTACTTTTTCTCCTGTTCTGTCCACTTTGCTGCTGTAACAATGCAAATAGGATAAGGGGGTCAACTTCTGTCTGATGATCGACTTCTTTCTGATGACAAGACAAAGAAGCCTTGGTCCACTGTTCTGTTTTAAAGTATGTAACACAAATGAGGAGGCTTCAAAGGACAGAGCTAAGAAGGATGCTGACTACTTTAGAACGCAGCTTATAAAACGGAAAGGAGTGAGAAATCCTGCTGACTCAGATGTTGCTTTGAGAAGATAGGATTCAAAAACTAGACGCATTTCTGCAAGAAAATTCAAAGTATGTTCGTATGAGTCAGACTGGTGTCACTGTCTCAAATGAAATAAGAAAAGTGGCACCAAAGTCTTATTAATAGTGCAGCAATAGTGACTGCTGACATGTGTAATTAATACATGTGTCTAAAATGATGGTATGGCATAATGTACACAATTTCCATGTAGATATTAATTTCATTTTGGAGTGGTGTTCTTTGATTTAAAACAGAAAGTATGAGACTAATGCAGCAAACAAGCAAAGGAAGATAATAGATATTGATTTTGTTGATACGAACACTGCAAGATACACTGTTATAAATAGAAATGGATGATAGCACAAACATAATTCAGGCTACAGATGGCTGCAGACAATGTACAACATGGTTTAAGAGTGTGTGTTGGTGGATATAGGCTTCCATTGTGGCCTCCACAAACAAACCAAAACACTAAAGAAGCAAATTTAGGATGTAGCGGGTTAACTCTATTTGGGGTAAGGAGGAAAGTGGTCTGAACCATCCGTTCAGTGAACATCATCTCATACTTATCGGTCTTCATTTACCTGCAAGGGCTTTTCCTTTGTAGAGTAACCTCTGCTGGTTTGGTGGGATGTTAAGACGTTCAAACACTAATTCTTTTACCGTTGACACCTTCTCATTTTCTGTAACCTGTAAACCAACGACAACAACAAACAAAAGAAGTCTGGCTATGATTTTTACACATGCTGGTGTTTATACCTCACATGTACAATCTGAAAACATCAAATAAACGTTAATATTTCTACATGATCGTGTAGTCAGTGGCTCTTTCTCAGCTGGTACAACTGGTTCCCATAATTTATAGTCCATCAGACCAGTCCCTATGAACCACAGACTTAGGGAACATCCCAAACTGCATACCATCGTTACTGCAATATTGGTCTCTGCAATACTGAGAACACAAAAGGCTGCAATATGCAAATTAGCCTTTAACCATTCACAGTGTTTCTGACAGGGTGACCAATCACAGCTCCAGGTGAGTTACTGGGTGTTCTGATGGACTGAGGTCTTTACATAATCCAAATGAAGTCCAATTCATTGTTGGCCAATCGGTGCATGAATGGGCAGGGCTAAACTACTGCAGCCAGAATAAGATGTAGTTAAATGTGTGGGTTTTTTGTGACATCACAAAACTATGATTTGAAAAAGGGCTGTTTTTGTAGCTTATTTTCCATTTATGGACTGTACCTGACAGGTGGTGTGAATGAACATTTTGAAACAATATTTAGAGATCTTAAACATTTTTCAGCATTTTCTTAAGCATTTTTAAGTCCGGTGTTGATAAGGGCTCTTTAAAGCATCGCAATTGTACTATGAATATGTAAAATCGTAATATATTTCGTAATGATATTTTGACTTATTGTAAAGCGCTAAAGTAGAGGATTGGTTTTGGACTAAAACCCAGGTAAAATGAACTCAAATGGCTATATAATGAAAATAAGAGATAATAGGTCCGGTTTATTTGTGGGAAAAGGGCTTCATTACAGAAAACAACAAAGACTTTTTGAAATGGGGTGAATGTGATTCACCTCTTCTTCTACTTGGGGCTGCCACAACCGTCTCTCTGACTTTTCCTCCAAAAGGCCCCATTCAAGCTGTCCCTCAGCCTCATTCCTGATCCTGTCCATCTTCGTCACTCCCAATGCAAATGCATTTTCACCTCCAGCTCTGCTTCCTGTCTTTTTTGTCAGCGCCACTTTCTTCAAACCATCAAACCAGACAGCACAGCTGGTCTCACTACCATCTTCCCTTTCACTCCTGCTGGAACCTGGCTGTCACAAATCACTCCTGCCCCTCTTCTCCACCACTACTTTCCATCCATTCCACCACACAAATCACTCCTGCCCCTCTTCTCCACCCACTCCTATCCATTTCACCACACAAATCACTCCTGCCCCTTTTCTCCAGCCACTCCTATCCATTCCACCACACCACTCCTAGCCATCCATTCCACCACACAAATCACTCCTGCCACTCTTCTCCACCCATTCCACCATACAAATCAGTCCTGCCACTCTTCTTCATCCAGTTCTGCGATTAAGCATCATTTTTATCAGGGATGTGTTGCTTCAAAACCCTGTACCAGTTGTTAAATAGAGGGAAAAGATGGCAGATACTCAAAGTGGCAGTATCGAATTTGTATTGTTACTGATACCAACTGGAATCGGTATCAACAGATAACTCCGGGTACCCATTCCAGATTGTTATCATTATTTACCGACACTCAAGGTGACAGTACTGGTGTCGGAATCAGACCTGTGATATCGTGCCACCCCTCGTTTTCACTGCTCCATATACCAAACGATTTTGACACAGTAACGAACAGCTATTTTCCTTTCATGTAAAAAAAAGACAAAAAATAAATAAAAACAGACAAGGTGTAGTTCAGAGAGGACGATGAACTAACTAACCTAGTAGTACAGAATAGACTGATTGATGAAGAATATTTCTGATCCTGAGGATCCTACAGGCTGGATGAGATTCATCTGGTGTTAAATCCCTCACCTAGCTAACAGAGCTGCTAGCGTGGCCCAGAGAAACAGCACTAAACTCCCGTTTAGAACAGTCACTTCATCATCAGACTGGGACTAGAACCTCGTCTTTTACACAGTAAACCGTTTTACATCTTTAAAAGATGGAAAGCTACATTAACCCTCAGTTTAGCCCTAAAGACTCGCTAGCTGCAATGCTAACCGGTAAACAACAAGGACACAGTAGCCTAGCTTAGCCTAGCCTAGCCTAGCCTCCTCTGTTCCACATAAAAACCCCAAGCCCGGACTCACCTGGACACTACACTCCTTCCCCTGCAGCGGCTTCACTGTCACGATCATCTTGACATTTGTTTGAAGAAAAAAACACTAAAAGAATTTTTTTTAAAACGGCACAAAAAAACCCCTCAGGTTCTTAAAGGGTTCTGCCCACGGAAGGGACGTCACAGAACTGCGTACATCCTGCTAGTCCTCGTAAACGGTCTAATCAGAGTATACGCCATATGGACAAAAGTATTGGGACACCTGACCATTACACCAGGCAAGACCCTAGTTAGAGTATACGCCATATGGGCAAAAGCATTACACCACCAGGGACTTTAACGACGACATTGCATTCAAACATAGACTTTAATAACCACACATTTCTGAATCCTTTCTCATAAAGTGAAAATGTAACCGTGAAACACATGAGAATCATGAGATGAGATGAGTCATAGTTAAGTTGCCTGTTAGACAATATTTAGATGAAAGTGAGGAAATCCAAGGGCCGGACGACTTCTTTCCTCTGATTTGGCACCTTCTGTCTCCCACAAGACAGAAGATGGTTAAACTGTGCAGGAAGTGGGGAAGTGTTTTCTTTGTCCTCATTTTTTGATACATTGTATGGAAAATATACACTATATGGGCACCTGACCATTACACAAACAGGAACTTTAATGACACTGCATTCAAATCCATAGACTTTAATATGGAGCTGGTCCCCCTTTGCAGCTTCCACTCTTCCTGGAAGGATTTCCACAAGATTTTGGAGTTTCTGTAGGAATTTGTGTCCATTCATTCTGTAGCATTTATGAGGTCAGACACTGATG